>JAXBDA010007261.1:0-18111 GCA_036023075.1 Gaultheria prostrata
ATTTTGTTAATTGTTCACCGATGATTTTACGATGATATTTTGTCTTTATCATGATTTCATAAATACAATCCTAAGCAGTGTATACTTTGCTATTGTAATAAACTATCTTTTCACCGATTTCCTAATACCTTGGGGTCTAATTAGGAGTGGTACTCAATAAGTTTGGACTTCTTTTCTTGAAAAAAAAAAAAAAAAAAAGGAGATACAAGTATTTTTCGATATTCTTGGACTACAAGTTGTTAAATCAACAAGTCATTCTCCTCACATACATCAATTAATTTGACAACTTATAGTTAAAGAATACCAAAAATACCGTAGTGGAAACTCAGACTAAAATTTAAAATGCTTAGCTCAACACACATCACACTAACGAAGGGGGAAATTAACACCAACAACCGAAGTCGAAGGGGTCGCTCCTACCATGATACAATTTTTCACTGTCCCATAATATATGTCTATTTTGACTTTACACTAGACTAGAGGCTGAGGCACACACAATGTGTGTGCACGTCGAAGTTTGATCAAAAAAATATGCAGTTATACACAAATGTTTCCGGCTTTCTGTTTTAAAGCATTATCATAATGTGACCGATAAACAACAGTGCAAAATAAATATTACATCAAATAAATTTTTCATGTTTGTGCACCGTATTGTCACAGATTGCATGTAATAAAATTCTAACGCCGCGCTGCCACTTTTCTCATGACTTAATTCCCAAGTACTCTTCTATCGAATTTACTAAATCATCGTGTTAGCTCTAACGTTGAACATCCATTTTGTAAAATAGGCCTATCTTTTTTGCCTGCATATAAATTGTGAAATCGATGTGTTAAAACAAAACAAAACAAATTACTGATTTTTTTTCCCGAAATGTTGTAAAATTTTACTGAAGATGATTTTTTTTACCAGGCAGGATCGATATGATTTTTTCTCATCCTTTTCTTTTTTATCAAATTTTTTTTTCAAAGTTGCATTTTTCCTTTTTAAGATTTTGTTTCAGTGGGAAGAAGTGAGGTATTAAGAGAGAGAGAGAGAGAGAGAGGGGTCGGTGGAGATTTAATTTTTTATTTATTTTTGTTAATGGTCTGAAGTCTAGACAGAGTAGATTGGCAACAATGGAGGAGTTTTTCTGCACATATACATGAGGAAATGAGGAATGACGATGATAATGCCCAAGAATTATAAAAAATAAAAATAAAAAACTAAAACTGGAATAAAAAGTAGAGAACATAAAGATACTTTTTGAGGCATGTGCTTTCTTATGCAAGATTACTCATATCTCTCTTCCTCTCTCTTATTGGATAATTGACTGATTCACGCCATATTTTGTTTGCTTTTACGGGGAAAAATTTGCAGAGGGAGATAACTACCCGTGTAACTACAAGCCTTTATTTGTGGGTAAAGAGGGAATATGTGGGAGATGTGTGTGACAGTTGATGCATGTGAAAGAAAAATAGTTGAAATTCTCAGGTAACACACTTAAAAAGGGACGGATGGAGTAACATTTTCCATATTCCATATGGAAAAACTATCCAAAACATGTAATTACTTTATGCACATCAGTACTCTGCTCCCTAGACAGCTAGAAACATGTTTTCAGCACACTTCCGAGTGAGAAAGAGGAGATATTGAACAAAATGCCACTTTTGTAAAAGCTATAATCATTTTAGCCTTTTAAAGGGTAGAGGCAGATTTCCTCAAGATCTATCTTTTTACAGGTGAATGCTAGTGAAGGCTGCACCATCGTCTCTGTTTTGATAATTCCGAGAGCTTAATGGATGAAAAATCAAGAAAAATCCATGAGAGTAAGAAGTACAGAAATCAAAGGTAACTTCTTCCAAATACTATCAAAAACTCCAAAAAAAAAAAAAAATTTGCAGGAAGCTTTTCAAAATCAGACTTGACATGCGAGACTTGTGTATGCATATGATGAAAATTAGCATATAATTCACAGCGAAATATACAGAAGTTCAAATAATCGAATCATTTACTTCAAATACTTGAATTGTAGGACAGCTTCAGTGTATAAACCTTCTTTGCCACATCTCAGATTCTGAATGACTCGACTTCCTCAGCTTCAATGTTAGGGACTCACCTGCTTCGATTGCAGGCCGTACAGGCGAAATGGGTTTGGTCGAAACCGGACGATCGAGATCGATAGAAGGAGGAGAGAGGGAAAACGACTCTCTCTCTCTCTCTCTCTCTCTCATCCGTTCTCTGTATCCAACGAGTCCAGTCTTGGAATTTGGGGGGGTTTTTTATTTTCCACATCATGCCGTACGTCTAACCTGCAGCATGCCACCAAAACGACGTCAGATGGATAACATTTTAGTTTTAAGAACTCTTGGTTCCTACAAAGACGATTTCTACCTAAATTGACCGTTATTTAATGATCCGAGACATTTTTCTTGTATAAATTATTATAATGCATATGATGTAAAAATATCTTGCAAATAAAATACATTTTAGTACTTAATCTAAATGTATTTCTATTTCTTAAAATGGATTTGAATATATTCAATTATATTCTCTTCCATATCAATAACTCTAAGAGGACTCCAAGTACACTTTCTATCTATCTCAGTTATATTTTCATGATCTGAGACATTTATATTGTAGAGCGCAGAAAAATACGAATCATGTAAAAATTTCACTTTCTATCTATCTCAGTTATATTTTCATGATCCGAGACATTCATATTGTAGAGCGCAGAAAAATACGAATCATGTAAAAATTTCATCTTAATTGAAAATAGATTAGTATTTGATCTTAATGAATTTATGTTCATTAAAATAAGTTTGGATGTACCTTTCCTGTTTCTTCTCCAGAGCATTTCCAAACTACGATACCGTTTTCGTTTCTTAGGCTCTGTTTGGTAACTTTTTAGTTTTATTTTTCAGAATCAATTTCCACAACGAAACCGGAAACTATTTCGAAAAATAAAAATATTACCAATTTTTTTTCAGCTTTGATTTCTTTGAGCCTTTTTTTTTCGAAAACATCCTCACAGTGAGTTCTTTTCTAAATTTTCTCAGAAAACAAAATTTGATAACTGTCACTCAACCAAAAATATTTCTGATAGTATTTTGGAAACGAACCCAAGTATAGGTACCGGCCCCCTATGTGGGGCCCACCTCAAGTGCCAAAAAGATAATCGAATCGTTCATTTTGTTCAGAATATTTTCTCCACGAGCTCTGTTAAAATTCAATTCATTGGGATATAGACAAGGGCTTGAGCAATTTGTTCAAATTTTTTTGGGTCAAAATTCGCAATGAAGAACGGTGAACCGAAAGTTGAAAGTACAAAAGAGCCACTAAACCATAATAACCGGTTTCAACATAAATTTTTTACTCAAAATGCAAGCCTTTTCCTCTCCTTCCAAATTTAAAAAATTGCCATTAATGAAGTTTTTGCTTAAATTCGTGCTTAGATTTGAGTTTGCCTATTGGAATTCTTCATATCAAATGACATTTTACTCAAATATGAGTAAATTTATGCCTAAGGGAACGAGTCGAGCTTGAACGCTTTAAAGCTCGGCGTGACTTGGCTCGTTTACAGCCTGTGTGTTTGCAAGTGATGAGGAAGAATGTATGGTTTATTTATTTTTTTGAAAGATGCAAAAACTTTAATTAGGAAATTTATCCTTTATATTGTTCCAATAATCTCCCGCTGATCTACTAATGCCCAGAACTTTCAAGTTTTAGTGTAACTCAAAAGGCCAAAAGCCAGCTTATTGCGCTTTTCGAGACAGGTCATTCCCTCACAATCACATAAAAAACGTTAGGGGGTGTGCCACTAACTTGGTTTTTTTTGCTTTTTGGCTTTTTAGCTTTTTTATGTGAAAGCTCGAAATATGCGTTGGCTTTTTGTGATTTTTTATATGATGTATTGTAAGGGGATGACCCGTCTCGAAAAGCACAATAAGCCGGGTTTTGGCTTTTTGAGTTAGTGGAACGGAGCCTTAAGTTCAGGGTTCAAATTTAATTTTCTAGTATCTTCTTTTCAATAAAACTTACCATTTACCCCCACAATTAGGTTGAATTATTCAGATGAAGGGTCCTGCCGGCAAGCACATTCACGATTTCCATGACAAGATTAGTGAAAAGTACAAGTATGTGGTTCCCTAAAGTGGCGTCCACCACTTCTATTTTACTAACAAATCCCCTTATCATGAAACCGTAGACATTTTTATTTTTTTTTGGTAAGCACATTTCATTAAAAAGCCCAAACCAATACAAGCTAAAAGGGGCATACCCCAGTATAACAAAACTGAACTATAGACAAGACGATACTAAGAAAACAGCTGCAAGACTCAACTCTAACATAGCCTAGAAAAACAGAGAAAAGAACAAGAGCATTACAAGGAAAAATTGCAATCGGGCAGTCTATGAAATCATAGACTTCGATATACATATTGGCCAGATTACATACTTCGATCAGCACGCAAAGGACGGTGAGTGATTCTCTTTTCGGACATTTATGTGTGTGATTGCTTTTCTATCGTCTAATTCTGATTTGTATTTACTTGTAAAAATAAAAGCATGAACCGAGATTTCGGTGAATGACTGCAGAGCATTCCAAGCCTTGATTGGCCTTATCGCTTTTGTGCAACATTTGAGATTTTTATGCAATGTTAACCATTTTTGTTTCTTCACAACATTCGATTACGTCCTAGAGTAGTTGGGTGCTCTCTCTCTCTCTCTCTCTCTCTCACATGCGCGCGTTAAGAGGAATTTCTTCTTTTGGAGCTAAGGGTAGCTCAACATGTTACGACTTTTGAGCTTGTGTTCATGAACAAACGACTACCAGGCATCGCCAACGAAATACCCAGCGGCATACTGCACGACCCATATTCTTCCCTTCGATACCAGTGTAAACTCTTCATCTTTAGCTGTAAAGAATGATTCTAAGTACAAGGTATAGTAAGAGCATTATTCGTCTTCTATGCTTGTCGTAGGTGCTGGATGTTTAAAATTAAATTTCAATAGGCATGCAAGTATTGCTTTTTTGGTCAAATTTAGAAACTGCAGTTTTAAAATTGTAGTCATTTCCATGAGCAAAAGATAAAACAAAATTCGAAGTTCGCTATAATTCCTTTGATGGTGCAGGAGTCGGAAGGGAAAAAAAAGATGGGCATTGGTCAAACTGAAGCTGCAGAGAAAATAGATCGTGCCACTGTCGAGCAAGTTTAGAACGATGCTTTGCAGACTCTTCAGAAGCGTTCGAGATGGGCATTGGTAAAACTAAAACTGCAGAGGAAAAAGATTGCAGCAATAACCCGTCCTTTAACATTGGACCGATGTTTCCACATGAACCAACAATTGACCGCCCAAAAAAAGAGAGGGAAATATACTTGGAACAAAAAATAAAGAGAAAAACATGAGCACGTGGCTCTGTGCGTGCACGGAGTGATAAAACTAGTACTAATACAATAAGAAAACTTAACCTCTTCATCTAGCGCAAACATTTTTTATTTAATATTTTGATAGATACATGAACAAATTTACCGTGCCAATGAACCACATGAATATAACCCCTTTTTCCCGCTTCTCAGCAGCATTTGTTTTATTTTCGTTTCCCAATTGCAGCAAAATGGTTCACAAATTCACAACAAAGAATTCCGACGGATGAGATCAGAAAGGTCATCATTGGGGCAAACGATGCATGTAGCTTGGGTTAGAGCAAAGCCCAAAATGGCATAACCAAATTATTGTTTCGCCAATGATGGATTTTGCGCCAAGGAATGAATCGAGGAACTATGGACGTTTCCAATACCGACAGCAGTGCCCGGCTGCCCGCTGAAGCAATTGTAGCAGCTCCGGCGCCTATTGATTTTGCACTTTCTAACATAGATTAATATAGAACAGAATTCACGCTTTTTCATTGTGCTTAAATCTGGTGCACCATTTCACTAGGAGATCTGAGATTTCGGCATCCATTCGAGTCCCAACTCCTCCCCAAACTAACATATGGGAAATATCCCCAAGTGATGAGCCAGTGACTTCGTGCACAGCCCTGAATCCGATTCTCTTGTAGAACTTAACAAGCTGAGACATTTAAGAAACCCACAATCATGATTAAGGCCATGTTTGGAAATTATGATAGCAAAGTCACGCCAACTCAATTAACAATGCTGACTTTCGCCGAGAACAAAAAACTATAGTTAGAGCACAATTTAGAGACACCAAATCCTACAAAACGCGGTAGAAGTGTTGATATCCACCATGATTGTATTTAGAGGATTCGCCTGAGCCGCCGTTCATCAATGTATTCGTCATGTATGCGAAAAATCAAATTGTTCCGATACTAGTGTTCAGTAGAAATTAGTATTCAGTTGAATGAAGCATAACTATCACTAGCAAAATGGACAGTCCACCCATTTCTCTTACAACCGATACGATTTCGATCAAGCTTTTACCAATTTCCGATTAATTGGATTTCTTTACATAGATGATAAATAAATACATTTTTATTTACGGAAGTATAGCGAGGTGAAACATTGTTGAGGCCTTATTTTGCCCAACTCTGCTACGCGTACGTACATGCATGAACACATCTGGACCGTCTATTTCAGGAATAGACGGTCTGGGTTTTAAAAAGACTCTTCCATGTAAGAGTTAAAATCCGGACCGTCGAAAAAACGTTGCACCGTCCGTCCATTTTGCGTGCGCGGAACGTGTTTTGTATTTTGCCTTGTGATGATATAAACATAAGATAGAAATTAGAATGGACTGAGGAAAGAGTAAAAAACCTTGGAATGGTAAAGATCAGAGTCGTTGATGGCCAGTAACTCAGCTTTCCCACAACCACAGTCATACCCATATCGTACAGCAACAGCTCCAACGAACAACCCAATCCCAAAAATTGATCTTTCCATCCCCAAAGTCTCTCGGCGCAACCGAATCGAGTCCAGATGAAGAATCTTTCCCCCCAACCACACCCTCACCAGCCCCTCCGCTTTCCCCAGCTCTTTCTGGGTTTCCAAGCTTTTTGCAGTGATTCTGAAAAAGGGTCCCAGTGATTGAATCTGAAGGTTAATTTTCTGGGATTTTGATACATCCATTATTTCAGACATGGTGGGTACATTCATCGCCTCTGTTTTAGTTATTTTGGAGATTGGATTGAACTGGGTTTTTGCTGTTGTGTTGCGGGAGGGTGAATTGGGTGAGGGAAATTGGGAAATTGAGCAAGAAGTGTAAGAAAGTGGAGGTGTTTGGTGGGGTTTAGGGGGTCGTGCCACTGGATTTGGAATTCTGGGTTGGGGATTTGGAAGGATGTGGGTTAATCCCATTTCTGATTCTCCACCAAGTGTATGTGATGGGCTTTGGAATATTATTTGAAATTGATTGATATGATTTTCTTGGGTTTGCCCAACTGTGGGAACCGGCTGAGCAAGTAACTGTTCCGAAGAGGATCAATTGAATTGCATCTGTATTTGGAACCAGAGAAACGATAAGGAGAAGCTCTTAGCTCTACTAGGTGGCAAGATTACCTCCATGTTCTGCAAGCAATGGCCAATTTTTCGTACCCAAAAAATCTACGAAAATCATGGCAGAACCATTGAGTGGTAAAGACCCAAAACACCCTCAAGCAACTAAGCAAAAGGAAGTTACGAAGCAGAACCATAGAATGGAATCAATGGTAGTTATTCGATTGAGTTATTTTTTGCTACTATACAGATGCAATTCAATTGATTCAACCCACATATTATGTGGGTGTGTTTTGTAGTTGTGTGTTGTGAGTGTAGCATCAGCGAAATGTTAAATACCACGAAATGATACTCAGAAATTATCCGGAAAGTGAGAATGAGTGGCTCATATTCAATTTTATTTCCACTTTCTAGGTAATTTCAAGTTACCATTTGTGTGCATGTAGCAGTTTTGTGTAGCATCATTGATTATTTTTGCCGGACCCCACACCCATTGGAACTCACAGTATTTTTTATTAGAGACCCCATATGAATTATGGATACAACTATGGGTAACGAAAAAAGGGTACTGAAAATGTACCAATGGCGTGTAGGACACACACGAATAATTCAAGTCGTTCATTAATTTTAAAGTAATTTTTCAAGTAATCATGCAAAAAAATCAACTCAACTAGATATGCATAAATGGTGAGTGGGTTATGACCTCGAGATTTTGTGAGAAAAGCAAATAACAGAAAAGGTTGTGATTTGTAACCAAATCCCTCATTTGGATTGAGTATTCTGTATTCTGATGAGAAATGGAGAACAAAATACAAAAACAAAATGTTTTGATTACTTCTATCCCTTTCTCACCCAGTCACCCAGACTTGATGAGAAAGAACTCCCCTTTAGGCCTTTCTTATCTCATACTTTCTCACCACCTAAAGAGGCTGTTAGTTAATTTTCGAGGGTGTCAAATCCCATGTATTCAATGCTCCTTGAACTTTTCTCCAACTATACTTGGCTCTCAGATTCAGTTCTCTTCCTCTCCATGGATTCAAGGTAAGCCTTAAATCCCATTCATGAATTTGTTTGTGTAGAGAGGTAGAGAGTGAAGAATGCTCTAGCATGCAAGTATATAAGTTTTTTCTTGCTGTTTCGGTGATTTATGTTTTGGGGCCAAGTTTTTCCTTTTCTTTCAGTCGTTGGGGGTTTTGTTCGAAGGCAGCCCTCTCTTTCAAGAGGATTCGCGACATGTCAAGCCCCGGTAAGGTTCTTCGCTTTGCATCGATTTAAACCACATGCTCCACCGCTTGTGCAGCCCTCGTCAATTCTTTTGAGTTTCATTCTTGCGAACGTACTCCCCGGTACGGGATACTTAACGCATTAGCTACAACACTAGGCACGTGGCTTTCACACAACGCCTAGTATCCATCGTTTACGGCTAGGACTACTGGGGTCTCTAATCCCACTCGCTCCCCTAGCTTTCGTCTCTCGGTGTCAGTGTTGGCCCAGCAAAGTGCTTTCACCGTTGGTGTTCTTTCCGATCTCTCGCAGTGTCAGTGTTGGCCCAACAGAGTGCTTTCACCGTTGGTGTTCTTTCCGATCTCTACGCATTTCACCGCTCCACCGGAAATTCCCTCTGCCCGAATGTGCAGAGCATCAATTAGATTTCGCTGTCAAGAGATCTTTTGGATTCTGCATGGCTTTCAAAGGACCTTCATTTGCCATTATCATGTCACCGTGCATAGGCTTTTCACGTTGATTTTGTAGAAATCATGCACCTTCTTCGTGGCCAAATTAAATGTCAAAATGAGATTCGAGTACATGGATGATGAAATAAGGATGAGAGAATTAAAAGAGCAAATTTTCAATCATCGACAAACAACTACAAAGACCCAAATGTACAACATGGAGGTATGACGTGGGGGAGGATAAAGAAACTGGAAGAACATTAGACCAAGATAACAGGAAAAACACCCAAACTTGATAGGGAAGTTCCGATTGGAAATGACGAACATATAATACAACAGCAGTACATGAGCATGGAAGGTAGTAAATGAAAGTGATACAAGTGGGAAGGGTATATTGCGACCATAAATGACCGAATTTTGTGATCTTTGAACGCAACTGCAGACACTTACCTCCTACCTAATACACCCAAAGGCACAACACACGGAGACAGAAATCCGTAGTCCATCACATGGCGTAGACTATTTCTCCGCTGCTATCAATGTCAAGATCAGGATCAGTATCCAGGTCCTCGTCCATGTCATCATCAATGTCCAGGCTTCCGGTGAGGTACTGGTTGAGACTCTGGGTCCCGGCCGCTGGAATGGTGGCCTCAGCAATAATCTGCATAATTTCATCAATACTCTGCATAGGTTGATCGGGCTCTTCAAACTGCTTGTTTGTGTTGTCATCCATCAGGTCTGCCGGAAGGTTCTTTAGAAACCACTCGTGGCTTCTGATTTCAGGAATGGATATCCTCTGTGGAATTAGGTAAAGCAAATGAAATCAAATTCCACCAACCAAAGAAAGGCATGTGCTAATTATCAGCAAAATATTAAGCTTTTGTTTCTTAGATCCTGTTTGATAGTAGTAGCCTAGTAGTGGTTAGCTTCTCACTGTTTGTGCTCTTTGTAGCTACGGGTTTGTTCCACTTTTCTGGTTTTTTACCCAAGGGGGATACCCATGTTGTTCCCTCGTACCAGTTTTTGTTTTGGAATAAATTTAAGCTACCCACTCAGTTATTGATAGGTGGATTGAAAAAAAAAAAGAAATTTCGTACATCCATATCCTTGTACAATTCAATAGAGTTTAGATTTGGGGCTTTAAAATATTCCATTTTGAATATTTTATCATTTCAGACTCCATACAAACTATTTCCATCACATACATGCCTGCTTTTATTTTACAGCACTTTAATAGGTATGCCAACTTGACACATGTCAACAAGAGTTCTAGTCGTACTAGGTAGAGATGCTCTCAAGAAAATAGCACCAAAGAATTTTTAACCTCTACGATTAAGACCAAAAATGCAGGACAAACTCCACTCAAAAAATGCAAATGTAAACAAGTATGGAAAAAAATCGCATCAAGAAATAGACTCTGGTACAAGCTAATAGCAACGGACCTTTGCAGGATCAGCTACGAAAATCCTTGAGATCAGATGGCGGCACTCAGGAGAAATATGAACATAGTCCGGAATAGAGTATTGAACACTCAAAATTCGCTGCATAAAGCAAAGAATTATCAAGTCAAATACTCTCGTTGAGATGCATGCCTACGATAAGAGCAAGTGAGATCCGTTATTACTTGTATTGTCTTGCGGAAATTTTTAGGCTCCTCAGGGTCCTCAAATGGGTATGCACCAACCAGCATGACATACAAGGTTACCCCACAAGACCAGACATCTGCTGTCTGTAATTATAATGGCACATTAAACAAAAAAAAATGCACCTGTTATGATACAAAGAATGCATGGATATAGGAGAGCTAACAAATATTTATTTTCCCAAGCTGAAGAATTAATCATCCATGATGAATACTTCTATTCCCAAGCTGAAGAATAGAGATTGATATTCATGTTCTTTGGAGATTGTACATATTTGCAGCTGAACGAATTCTTTAGTATAGTTTTTTGACTTTTTACTAATCGTCCTGTCCTAATTCAAGGAACCTCATTTCCTTACCAAACTACAACAAAAGAGCTCCAGCCCTTAAACCAGAAAACTCAAACATGACCATGTTCCCCCAGAAGTCCCCATTTGGATTTCTGTTCTGCTAAAACATACTACGCCAACTTTATGGCGTGATCTTATGGCCAATTACAAGAATTGACAGGCTACCACCAAAACAGTTTCTAAGCAGAAACTAATAGCCAACAATGTTGATATCATTTATGGGGTTCGGGAAAATTTAGACTAGAGAGATGAACTCAAGTGTATAGTTTTTAGAAAGAGAAAAAAAACTCAGAATTGTGTGTTACAACTTACAAATATATATCAAGTTAACGGAGTCCACAGCCTTCGTCAGAGCAAAATATAACAGAGTTATCATAAGTTGATTTACCTTGCCATCATACTCTTTCTTGAGTAAAATTTCTGGAGCTATATATGCCGGGGTACCAACAGTTGATTTTGGTTGCGAATGTAGCACCGAAGACTGAGATTAGCAAAAACAGTCAAAATGCAAACAAGAATCACCAACACCACATAAAGAAACCAATAGCGACACTGGAATATTTTATTTCTCTCTCTCATTTTATTTCTCTCTCTCTCTCTCTCTCTCTCTCTCTCTCTCTCTCTCTCTTATTTTTATTTTTCACTTCTTCACCATTAGCATTACTACTATATTTCGTTTTGTGGGGTGTTGTACACAGAATCACAAAAGACTACTCATGTACCCATGCATTCAAAATACTGCCCACACAACATATAAAAGGCATCAAACTGATCAGAGATAGTGTTATATCAACAGATAATACTTCGGGAATACGAACAACGGAACAACTGAGCAAGAGAAAGAAACACGACTATGTACCTTGGAATAGCCAAAATCACAGATCTTCAGCCTAGGAGCTGGGCTTCCATCCAGTAATGTGTTCTCCAATTTCAAGTCGCGGTGGCATACTTGCTTCATAAAGGAACATAATCGCACTTAACCACTAATCTTGCTTTCAAGGATAAGGGAATAATGACACTGAACACACTAAACAAGTTTAGATACCATCGCATGGCAGTAGCTGACTCCTGATATGAGTTGTTGGAAGAAGAAGCGTGCCTGCAGTTCAAATGGGTAGAGTTTAGTGCCTGCAGTACAAGGTGTAGTATGTACAGGAAAGATAACAGATGTTGAGATCAATCCAAGGTAAAAAGATCAATTCTCAGATCTAAACCTCATCCTCGCTGAAGCGTCCAGCATTGCATATCCTCTCAAAGAGCTCTCCTCCAGAAGCATATTCCATTACAATAGCCAGATGGGTTGGTGTCAATATGACCTAGAGCAGAAAGTTAAATGCCGTTTAATTGAACTGAACCCCGTTCTCTTTTTCTTTTTGTGTACCAAAACATGATATTGAAAGAAGCAAAAAAAAAAGAAACACCCAGGGATTGAATTACACAGACCTCTCTGAATCGAACAATGTTGGGATGCCTCAGCGACCTGTGATTAATAATTTCCCTTTGTACATTTTCATCTATCTGTTACATAATTTTTGCGACAGTTAATAACCCTGAAGAAGGTATTCGAAGGAAAAGGATTGCGTACAAGGCTACAGGAAGTTTTCACAATCGCTAAATTACAGCCAACCAATTGAGTTATACAATCTAGTCTATCCTCAAATACCCAATACCTATACTGTCTATTTCTTAAAAATCCGAAAATAAAAAATAAAGACACCTACACTGTATTACAGACAAGTTGCACAACTCATCACCATCCGAGAGGAAGAAACCAAGAGAGTTATTTTGATTTCTTCCACAGGTGAATCCATGATACAATGTTACGCATGAGTATCCGACTGATTTTCACTTTATCCTGGCTTGAGAGCAAAATAAGAGAATTACAAAGCAAGAAGCCAAGAGGGCTTAGCTTGCATGACCCCTCACTCTCTTCTTTCGACTTTTCAGTACAAACATAACACAAACATTCATTCACATAGAGAGAGAAAGGAACTCTTATACCAAGAAGATAGGACATACATGGCACTTTCCAAATCAAATCTTTGAAAAGGGCTGATGTTTTGTTTGTGTTTGTATAGGTGGTTTAGCCGTAGTGTGCTGTTAGTTTAGGTTCCTTTTGGGGCCTTTTAATTTCCTTTTGTAATTTCGACTGGGGTATGCCCCCAACCAAAAAAAGAAAAGAAAAAAGGATAGGATATACACCGATGCTCAAGGCACAACCCCAAAGGCCACATAAATTCGCACCAACACAGCCAAGTACAAGCCAAGCTACTCACTACAAGGAAACACAAACTAGCACAAAAGGAAAACATAGCTGACGAGGCAAAGCCAAGGACAACTCAAAAGGTTACCAGCAACAATCAAGAAGTTTACATCTACCTCCAAAGCTTGAGTTTGCAAACTTCTCTTCAAGCTTCTCTCAATTAACATTCTCCCCTTAATGCTGCCATTTATTGGAGTTGATCTAACAAAACAATAGCACCAAAGTCCACGTCCTCAACGGCCGGATTCGTATCCTTAGAATGAGAAGAGCCCACATCCTCCATTTTCCCAACTCTATTAACTCGAACATTACAAGATTCGCCTTTTGTAAACATCGACTCAGAGGCCAATCTCAGGCTGAAGGTGAGTTTCAAGTATTAAATTCAACCATGGATCACCAAAATCTTAATAAAATTTGAGGTAGCTATTCCCAGCAACCAAAAACCAAATTAATGTCTACAAATTCCAATTCCATTTCCGCAAGTGGTGGCTAGCTCATGCGGTAGAGCTCTTGGATGCCCCACACTGCATCCCGGGATCGAGTCTCATTCCCCCCTCCCCCCATGTAATAGATTAGGAATGATGAATGACAAAAAAAAAAAAAAAAATCCAATTCCATTTCCACCCCCACAAAAATTTCCACTTAGGGCATCTCCAACTCTTACACAAATCTTAAATTAAACTTATGCTGAGCAACAAAATCCCGAAACTCCTCTCCACTCACCCAAATTCAAAACAAGACGTGATTTACCATAATCAAGGGAAGATATGTTCTCTGTGTCTTTTAAAGATTTCCACTTTCCCCACAACGACTAATGAAGCCTAATGTTCAAATCTGGGTTCCCCAATCTTATTTTATTTTTAATGTCAAGCAGCAAGAGAATTAAATTCAAAGAGATAATCAAACATGTGAGGTCTAAAACAACTTAATCAAGCCTAATGCCTAACAACCCAAGAAATAGTTCACACGGATACGAAATAACTACCAAAGAAAGAGTTTTTACACGAGAAAATCAATTATCACTTGTTGCCGAAGGCGAGATTTGATCCCTTCACTCTCAATGGAGAGAGTACACTACAAGGGTAGCTAGCGTATACTTCTAAATTCCTACTCCAATTAGAATACCTTCTCAGAAAAGGACGAGAAATAACCAGACCTTACCAAAGAAACGCAATAATGACACGTAGTTCTTACCAAAAGTGAAACTAAATTGACAAAACCCAAATCCAGATACGGTCAAAAATAGCAAAAAATCAGGAAACAGGAAATGAGACACTCACCTTCTCACCTCTCTCGATATACTTGACAGCCACAAGCTCATCAGTCTGCTTATCCCTCATCAACCTCGCCACGCCGAAATTCCCCGACCCGATATCTTTAACCAGCTCGTACCGATCGCTATCGTGCATAATCGGCATATCCATGCCCGGACCCACCGTAAGTGCAGCTCGATCCATCTCTCACTCTCTCTCTCTAAATCTCTAAAAATACTCAAAGAATCACATTATGAGGCTAGAAAAAGGGCTCGAAAGATCGGCATCGAGTAATAGAAAACCCTAACTGTGAAAATCGAGCTGGAGCTTCGCTGACGCGGCGCGAGCTGGATCACGAATTGGGGGAGAGCTGGAGCGTGGTTGGTTGAAGAAGATAGCGACGGTAGGAATGGAATCCGTGAAGCTTTTTCTTACCCGTTTTCTGCCAACAACAAATTGGAGGATTTTTTTTATTAGGGTTTTTGTCTGAGGGGACACTTCGATGGTGGTGATGGTGATTTGTGGAGCTCGTGAAGTTGCTCTCCCTTTTGGATCTTTGCAGTAAAGATATGGCTCTCTCTCTCTAGAAGGAGAACTGATGAAGCTTTTTTCTCTTTCCAATTTCTTTTCTTTCTTTATCGTCTCTTCTTCTTCTCTCTGACCAGAAAAAAAAAGTCGCCGTTTCTATCCGAAGGCTTGGAGTGGACGCAGAGTGAAGAGAGAGAATGGATTATTTTACTTTTCCGGTGGACTGTAAATTGATTGACAATTATCCAATCCACGGTGTCCAAACAGGGAACTGATATCAGTTTGCACGCACCTGAACTAATTTTGGAACTCAATCTACCATTTGCTGTAATAACCTTGTTCGTTTTGGGTTTTGGGACCGATTTTTTCAATAATTAGTCGGTCGTTCCTCACATTTCTTTCTAATTATTATTTTTATTTTTAATCATTATTCTCATTTTTATCTGTATCTCTCTCCAATCATTACCTACTCCCTTCGTCCCATTTTTTTTATCAATTTTTTATAATCGTGTCATCTTTCGATTGCTTATATTTTTTAATTTTGATTTACAAATATATACAATATGGATCTTGTTTGATAGTACACGATTAATTCTATTATACGGAGTTTTTAAAACGGTGAAAAATATTATAGATTGAAAGATATAAGCAATTTAAGATGTAGCAGAAAATGGAATAATTGACAAATAAATTGGGATGGAGGGAGTATGTATTTTCAATTATTGATTTATTTCTCTCCCTCCCCAATTATTACCCCTATATGGACTAATTCCGAAAGAGTTGATAGCAATTACGAAAGTTTCGAGTTAGAGACCTTAGAAGGGAATAAACCGAGTGTGATTTTGTTCACCTCGCTATTGTCATCGCTAGCTAAAATGGGCAATTTATAGAGTTTGTCAAGTACTTTATATTGTATAAAAAGAAATTTAATTGAACACTTATAACCAAATGATAACGAGAAATTTGAATTATAATTTATTCTTTGAATCATAACCATTCAATCTTTCAAAACATATGTTGTCTGACCACGTAATTATGAATATCTGATTAATAAATATATATATATATATATATATATATATATATATATATAAATTTCGTAACAAAACTCTATAATGTGAACGATTTGGATTGTGATTATATATGTTGAACATCCCTGTCAAAATTGTGTCCCAAAACATTATTAAAGTAGCAAAATTTATATCTTTTCAATTCATCGTTAACACATGACTTATCTATGATTCTATATTTACATGACTTATCTATTTGATCTCGCTGTTTGAAAATCTTGATTCCAATCTTGTGTAAACAATCCTTAGAAAGGATCTAGAATCCAATCTTTTTTATTAATAAACTCTTCTCGAACTTTCAAACAAAAATATTAAAGTGGTCGTATTTGGGTTTAGAAATCAACATGTCCTATAATTTATTACAAATTTATCGGGCACACATGCGCGATGCTCCAATATCAATAGTGACACACGTAATTAGGGCATAGGTTTTAACAATATAACCCAAATATTAATGTAACACCTAACAAAATTGTGCCTTAAATATCTCACTAAAGTTGCAAAATTTATATTTTTTCAATTCGTAGTTTTTTTTTTTTATAACATGCGTTTCACAAAGATTTCATCACAAAAAACAGAAATGAATCAAAACTACCAAAATCTAAGACACAAGCAACAGAAAAAAGCACACAGACCACAGGCTCAAGGCACGTACTGCAAAAGCAAACCAACACTAGGTGCAAGCAAGGATCTTCTCTTTTGCTATTCCTTGACTTTCTACCCATGACGCAAGATGAAAGCATCTATTTGACAATTTAAACTGTTTTATTTGAAGTTTTGGTGTATTTATCGGACATGCGAAAAATTAAATTGATCGGACACCTATATTTATTTGAATGAACCATATTAGTCTCAAGTAGGGTCGGCCCTGATATGTGGGTTGCCCAAGCTTGACCTCAAGTCTAGTTGCCCGCTTATTGTTAAGTCATAAAAAAATTAAAAGACATACAATTCAAAAAACAAAAGAATAAAATCAAGGTTGCATTGTGTTTTTAGCTTACATCCAAAAAATCACAATAAAAATATACCCCAGTTATAGTATTTTTAAATTAGGTCTAATTCAAAGAAAACTTGTCATTACATTTTTTTTAACAAATTCTTCAATCGAGTCATCATACATTAACTTATCAAAGAACACACAGTACTACAAAAGATAAACACAAAATGATATGATTGTAAGAGTTTGGTTTGAAGAAGATAAGAAAGTTTGCTTAATATTTCAATTGTGATTTGTGTGAAAAAGATAGGAGTAATAAACTGTAGGGCAAATTTCAGTTAGACCCCCTGAGGTTTCTGACAATGACAGACAGTTCCCCCAGTTTTCAGAAATGACAGGAACCTCCCTTATTTCACACTTTGGATTTCTAATTCCCAAATTCCGTTGGATTCCGTTTGTGAGAAGGATGGAAAATTATGAGGTCAGCACATCTTCAATTTCCTTGCCCACTTTGCCCTTGGAAGAGGAAAAAAAATAAAAAAACAGAGAGAGAACATTTTACAACTATAAAAGCCCTACCTCCACCCATTTGGCACGCCTCCCTCTCTCTTTCTCAGGTATGTTTCTCCTCTTTTTCTTTTGCGTTTCATTCTCTCTCTCTAGTTTCATTTAGGAAAGTGTTCTTACATTTTTCTTTTTTTTTTCGTAATTTCATTTTCAGTTTGCATTGGTTGGGATTTTTCCCCCCAAAATGTCTTCAAGCACCATGGGAAGCTCTCAAACTCAGAACTACATCAAGTATAAGAACAAGACATGCCAATGTCGAAAAAGGGCTGCTGTGAGAATTTCTGAATCTGAAAAAAATCCGGGAAGACTGTATTATTGTTGTCAAGTTGGGGGTGACGAAGGGGGCTGCAATTACTGGGACTGGTGCAACCCCATAAATCTGCATACCCAGTCGCAT
>JAXBDA010007262.1:0-18107 GCA_036023075.1 Gaultheria prostrata
GCTACCTAAGAGCCCAGTTAACTACAATTCAACACTTCTGAGTCAAACACCGTTAAACCGTCTCTGTGGTTCGACTCCGGTACTTCCGGATTATTGTGCTACACTGATTAGTAGTCCTACGCTTGGGGCGTGTTTTGAGTCTTAATGTCTATACACCTGGTTGGTTAAGCAGCAAGGACAGCTGCGGGATGCGTGTCCCGACCGTATGCCCCCAATACCAGATAAAAGCCATCCGTAGTATGGCACGGCCACATGGATCGTCAACTTGTTTTACACGCATCCCCTCTTTCCAACCCAACCAGTGCACAGTGACTGCATGCCATCATGTGCCTCTTTCGGTCAAATAGTGGTGGTCGAATGCTGATTGACGGAAAAGGATGCCGGTGATGTCACTCGTCACGAGAAAGACACGCGAGATCAAAACCCTAAAGGCGAAGGTGCTCCTATAAATACGAGAGCGATAAACCCTAAGAGGTATGCCATTTTTCTTCCTCGAAAAAGCTATGCATTTCCCTTTCCCTCAGGGATTGACTTAGCCATCAGAGTGCCTTTTGCTCGACCTCAACCAGTTGGACATTAATGTGGTTCTTGGTTTTATAGGACAAAGGAAAGAAAGCTCGATCCATAGTCAAGGTCATATCAGAAAAGTCTAAGTCAACAGGAAAAGGAGTTAGACACCACCTCAAAGGTTGAGTATTAAAAGGGATTGGAACATCGTAATCTATAAACCTAGGCAACCTAGGGTTTTTCATTGTACATTCACGAAGCAACGGTCGTGGCAACAAAGTGACAGCTGTGGTAGTGTCGCGCGCATCAGAATATCTGTCGAAGAGCAGGGTTTACTTTTTGGTTCAGATCATCCGTCGTACCTAGATGCTTTTGGTATCCACAGTCAAGGGGTGTCAAGCAAAAAATGGGTATCCACAGTCATGTTAAAATTTAGACAAGAGTGACGAAACCTGTTAATAGGATAGACACTGGTAAGAACTTAGTTCAATTCGTCAAGACACTCTCTATTACAAAAACAAAAATAATGATGAATAATGAGTACCAGCCCTGAGGTGAAGTCGGAGGTGCGGTGGCGTTAAACCCGTAATTTAAGCAAAAAATTGGGGCCGCTATGAACATAAGTTGTTTTAATATTATATAGGAAAATTACTCTTATTTAACGCAAATAGAATCAAGTCTGTGGGGGCCTTTAGGCTCTCATTAGGTCTTGAGCTGAGTGTCCCAAGTTCAAGTCTCAATGGGGCCTTTTTAGGTAGGTACATTTTAATTTTTCACACCACATTTTGATAAGTTTTTTTTTTTAATTTTCTTTCATTTATTTTAATGTTATTTGTAACTTTTAATATCAAATTCACAAATAAATCATTTTGGCAATAATAAATAAACCGAAATAGTTTATGCATGTTGAATCAACAAACTTTGGGAGAAAAATTTTATGTTAATGGAGTAACTTTTTACAGTTATTCTTAAAATTATAATTAATAACATGAATAGATAGAAGGGAAAAAAATGCATACTATGAGTGATATTTCGTAATAAATTTACACACCATGTGTTTCAAAGTTTATCTTTGTTAATTTAAGAAACTAAAATACAATGTTTAATTTTTTTACATAATATTAGCCACATATATCAAATTTTTATTGATAGAAAAACCGGGGGCCTTTTTTCTAAATTCGCTTTTAGCCTCCCAAATGATAGGGTCGGCCATGTGAATACTTGTAGTCTTGTACAAATATGACCATGAATAACCCACCGATGACATGAAGATGGAACATCGATCTGTAAGATATGAGGAAGGGAGAAGCTCAATATCATGTTCCTGGGAAACTGACTTTACAAAAGAAATATTCGGACCCGAATCGAATAGCAAAACCATACATACGAATACACAAACTACGCAGTGACATTAGCAATCATATGATCACGTAAAATAAACTGGACATCTCTTCTCCTTGTAATTGACCAGCATCGAACCGTCCGGACCAACCCCGAACTCACAGTTGGCGTGCATCTTGTGGCGCCGACTAACCCACGTGGAAATCTTAAATCGGATGGTGGTCGTCACATCAAGCCGAAAAACCACCATCCCTTTTTGAAGATCGGCCTGGAACTCCATCCAACGTTGGTTGTTCACCGTTAGCGTTGCCCCGCTCAATACACCGTAGAGCACCGTAGTATTTTTCGGCCCCTGGGTAAATGGATACAACAAGGTGGTCCCACCAATGTTTTGGTCCTGGTAGTACAGGGTCACCTGCATCACATCATAGTTGAATCCAATGTTCTGATTCACGTTACGGGCCGTTACATTGAAAATTACTAGGGCATTTTCGAACCCGGTTGGTTGGGCCAGGCCCGGGATCGAAAAGTCGTGTATGTGGAACCTGGGCCGGTGCGGGCGTAAACTTAGCCACAGAATGAAGGAAATTACGGCCACAATAAGCAGTAGAGTAAGGAATATGGCACATACTAGCTTGGAGATCCTAGTGGTGAGGCTTCTTTGAACCCGGTGCATGTAGTAACGGGGCGTGTGGTGCCGTTCGAGTTGGCGACCAGTGGTATTGGTATGGATGGGAATTTGGTTGTCGGGGCGCATTTTTTCAGGCGAGTAATTGGAGAAAAATTTGGGATTGAAATAAATTAACAGAGAGTCACATTGTTTGGGAAGGTGTTAATTTATATGGTGTGGGAGAGAAGAAAAAGAGGTAAGAGGAATTTTGAGCCTTTGGCACAGGGAAAGAAAAGAATAAGCTTTGGTTTGCCCTAGAGTACATGGAAATTAAAGCATATGTACCAAGTCTAGCAAAGGTATCATCTTGTAAAGTACTACTATCTCATTATATTAGTCCCTTCGGGGCATCCGATAAAATTGAAACGATACTATCTCATTATATTATATGTAATCTTCACTTTCTATGTTCACTATATTAATTCTAGTTATCTAGGTACTGAACTTCTCATTTTCTAATCTATATGCCGAAAATTTCTAAAAAACAATCAACCAAAAGGGAAATTTGTTGGCCGACGGTGAATATACTTGACCTCGGATTTTAGCTGTAACAACTTTCGACCTCTCTGTAAAACGATGATCTAAACACAGCCGCAATAGGACAGGATCTTATTCAATATTTCAAAACGAAGTACTTGTACAATTTTTCAATTCGACATCGAAATCAAAACTCAAAAACACTTACAAACTTTGGATCTAAACTAAAAGATAGATGCAAGAAACCGAACCAACAACAAAAAGAAACCAACGTTTTAGCCGTTCGAAAAACAAAACAAAACAACAAGAACAAGAACAAATGCATAAAAACAAAAATAGACTTGGTTTCTTCAAGTCAATCACTAGTTAACCACAGTGCAGACTTTCCTCACTTCACCAGAATTGCCAGTCAGAACTTCAATCCTACCCATATTGACCATAGACACACCAAAGTCCTTGAAAAAAGTAGACCCATGGGTACTTGCTTGTAATTCAACATAAGTTTTGGTCTCACTGTCATCAAGCAGAGCTGCATCTGATTGGAAGAGGCCCCTTCTTTTATCCACAATTGTGAAATAGTGCCCATCAAATGTTCTGACACTGCCAGGGTCCATTTCCACAATTGAATTTTGGTCCCCTGGCTTACAAGCTTTCTTCAACCTTGTAATGTATTCAGAATCCAATGTGGGGTCAGTGTCACCCTTTCCAGTGAAATTGTAAAGGCGATTGTTGAAGGAGGAACAATGAGAAATCCCAATTGTATGACCACCTACACAAACAAAGTTGAATTTGTAAATATCCTTCTTTCGTTAATTGCAAGTGGCTCTCCTGAAATGTTTACAGAATCCCATTTTGCACTCGGTTTTGATTTTAACAATTGATTTCTCACATTAAGGCTAACAGAATTCACCATTTGAGACCACTATGAAATTTTTTTTAAGGTTAGATGTGTGATCTTCACAAGTGTCGCACCAAAACGGAGCTTTATACTTCGACAAGTGACAGAGACATGTAAAATTCCGATCTAGAAAGGGATACACGAAATAGAAAACGGAGTTTATTTTGGCAGAAGAATGTTGATTATCAGGGGCGGAGCTGTGTTGGGACGAACATGACCAGGGGCGGATGGAGGGGGTGCAAGAGAGGTCCCGGCCCCCTCCAAGCCTCTTGCTGAAAAAAAATTTGCCCACTAAGTTACACTAATTTCCCTTAAAATGTCAAGTTTTTGACCATTTTTCGGTCGTGGTTATAAAATTATATGAGAATATGTGTATGTACACAATCTCGTCCTCTTCTCAGAACTAGCAAGTAGTAATTAATATTTATATCGTAGACTATTATTTTTATTATTAATGTAAAGATACAAGTGATTCGGGTCCCCTCTAAATCCTGCGTCACTAGACAGGACCCATGTAGCCAGGTACCCCAGAATAACTACCTGATAGCACGGCTAAGTCTTTGACACTCAGACCCTTTTGAAGAAACCCTGCCTTTAGCCTGCTTATGTTGGCTGTAGGCGGGATTAGATTATTCAAGGCCTCGGTAATATTCGAAACTCTCCCATCTCTTCGCCCAGTTTCAACTTGATAGAATGGCCCCATAGTCTGAAAAAATTCATAAAATTTAACTCGATTAGTCCATGAAAAATTCATAATGATATATAAGAAACTTGATCGAGGAGGGACGTGGATATATATTACCGCGACTGTCACGTCTCTAGCTACGATGGCTAGAATATCAGCACATGAAACAATTCCGGGACACTCTTTCTCTACGGCGGACTTGACCTTATCGATGATTTGGAACCCTCTGAGTGTCTGATTCGGAATTGCGTCCTTTTCGGCTTGATGTGTCGAAGAATTTAATAGGACTGATCCCTCACAACCCTGTAAAAAATTTCAACAAATTATAGTAATACAAATCACAACGAGAATGATGCGTGAATAACATTTTTGTTAATAAAACCTATCACCCTGGATATTTCGCTCCAACGTGAAAGACTCGTATTTTAAGCCACAACATTACACACTGTATATGTGTAACTTTTTTCTTTGTAGAGCATTACTTTAGATTTTAATTGTTGAAATGACTAAAAGGCCATGAAGAACTTTGAAAATGGGTTTTTTAATTTTTTGCTAGGTTGAGGGGGCGACCGACTATAGCAACCTCCAATAGACGTGAAGGAGTACTCTAGAGCCACCGCGGGTCACATTAAGAACCAATCACTCATTGGTTTTTACTGCCCCACCAAGAGGTAGTGACCAGGTGATAACTAGGCTAGCTGAGTTGCAAGGCACGTGAGGGCGCCGCCCGGATGCCCGGAACTTGTAACTTCATGAACCTGAGAAAAACTTGCATGCGGATAGGGTACCGCTACATGGTACCGTCCGTGCATCCGAACTGTTCAAACATGTTTTGGACGGCCCAAATTTGTTGGGGTAAATTTGCACCTAAAATTTACAAAAATACCACCCTTCAATCTGGGTCATCGAAAACATGTTTGGACGGCTCGAATGCGCCGACGGGTATCAAATGGCGGTACCCGGCATGCAAATTTTTCTCCATGAACCCAACTCCTGTGAGAAAATTTACGATGGAGCATACTTACCCTAACAAAACAATCATGGAAGTGAAGTCTCAATAGAGGACCAGCAAAAGAAGGGGCCACTGACAGGACTTGATGAACTGTTGTCTTGACAATGGCCTCAGCATCAGGACATGTTTTCTCATAAAACCCTATTTTCAAACCCTGCAGCTGTCCATTTGCAAGATTGAAACCAAATGCAAGAATGATCACTTGAAGCAAGACAAACAATGCAGTCATTGAATTTGCCATATTTGGTTGTACTAGAAGAGAAAAGCTTATGAACTAATTTGCTTTGATTGCAATGAAAAGCTTTGGATCATAATCTCCTTTTATACTTGGCATAAATTGAAGTTGTTATGGAGAGGATGTCATTAGTTTGCATTTTTATTGTTTTTATTTATGGATTGTGATCAAAGTTGGCCGGTTACTAGCTAATTAATACTCGTATTTGTTTCAACTGGCCATATGATATGTTTGAATAATTATTTAAGAACAAATTAACTTTGAGATTCAAACTATCTTAACTTTTTTTTTATTTTTCAGGTTGTTTATTTTCATCAAATGTAGTAAACAAAATTTTTAGGTATTTACTCCAATATGTGACTTCTCGACTTTCTCTCAACGAGAAAAATCATAAAACAAAAAATATATGTAGCCTAACTTGCAAAAAAGGTATAGAGAAAGCAAAACGTAAAAAATAACCTTTGATCATAATTTTTCATTTCTCAAATTCCTTTTGTCAATAGGATTGCGTAATTGCAAAAAATTAAAGCTTATTTGGCCCAATTCTCCTAAGAAGATGACTAAATCATTTGAATAAACGACAGGAGATTCTCTGTCCTCCAAAATTCTTGTTCCTCTATTAATGTGAGCTCGCAGCTGCACAAATTGAGGCTTGAAATTCATTCGTGTATATTCATATTTTATCCATGTTGTGCAACTACTGATGCATATAAAAAATAAGGAGTGGCGAAATTCTTTTGAAAACAGAGTTAGTGACAAATATCAAATTCCTTCAAAAGTGATATAGTTAGTGCATGATAACTCTCCACCCCATGCATAAAAAAATATACAAATAAAAAACTTCAAGGTCAAAATTATTCTAGTACCAATAGCCGTTGACATATTTGTTTTCAAAATGCCCAATCATGAGTGTATTAATTCCTCTTGTTTTTTGTGAAAAGAACAAGTAAGTTTAGCATATAACCCACCTATGACACCTAGTTATCTACGCCCATGCTGTTTTTCCCATGGAAGAGCAAAATGAAAGCAACAGTCTAACCTCAGAAGGGTTCTTTTAAAAGATAAGGGGTTGTTCCACTGAGCCAGCTTATTGATTTTTTAGTTTTTTACGGCTTTTTATGTGATATATTGTGAGAGAGTAACTGTCTCCGTTTTAGGAATAAGCTGACTTTATGGAGTTTTTTAGTGGAATAGGGCCTAACTACTTCAGGGCTAAAGACATTGTCAAAGCTGTGGTTCATGTGAGGTCTGAGGGGTTCGCCCAGTGGTTAAGACTTTGAAATTTACGGTATGCTTCCTTTGAGATCTCGAATTCAAAACCTCATATATCATTTTTTGTCGAGACCGGTCCATAAAGTTTTGTTTTGCCTTTAGTCGAGACTCCCGCAAGTAGATGGTGAAATTTAGTCGTTCAATGATTAGTCAAGATGCACGTAAACTAACACTGGACACATGATTTTAGAAAAATAATAAAAAAAATTCCAAACTGTGGTTTAGGTGAAGGCTTGATATATATGGAATGCGTGGCATGATTGCTGTCATCACTCTTACTTGTTCCCCTTCTTTTCATTTGTTTTTTTTTTATCCATTTATCCATTTAATCTTTCATAGCGTGAATGAGGAAGATTCTTATGGTGGGGTGTGTGTTTTGGTACTTTATTATTCTAACTGAAAAATTTTATGTGTCGTGTAACTGCTCGTGGACATCATGGTCAGCGTGGTCGTTAATTCATGTCCCTTCATATAAAAGAACCCCAGGTTATATAGAGCACAATAAATATAAATCTTTGTTGTAAATTAATAAGCTTGATTTTTTCTGGGAAATACAAGGTATTCGGATCTGCTTGCACGCAACACCTCAGGGCTCGGACTAATTCTTACATTCCTTCCAATCATAGTTTTGGAATATCAGCCGGTTCGTTTTGGGATTTGGAGGCTCCCACTGCAAAAAATTTGATATGTACCTAGTTGTCACTTAAAGTGTGTTGCTAAAAGTATTCAGTGACAGCTTAGTACCGGCCGATACGTCCAAAAAGTTAAAAAATTCCACGACCGCTACACTCGATTCCTGCGACATATCGATCATTCAATATGCCGGTTCCCACGGATACCGGGACCGATTCTCACGGATACCGGGACCGATACTGCTATTTAAAACTATATACTGCTATTTAAAACTATGCTTCCAACAGGTGTTTCATTGTGAGCTTTTGCAAGCAAAGAAGAAGATGAGAGTAAGTAAGAGGGTCCATGCCTATCAAAAACAAAAAAGTGAGCGGGTCCAGGCCAGAGGCGATTGTTAGCTTGTGCATGCAGCAGCATTACAAGAGTTTTTTTAACTCTTTGAAGTTTTCTCATTGCGTTTCTTTTCCTCACATTCGTGTCGCACTCGATTTCATTTCTTTGTCATTTACGATGAAGGACAAATTGCAGTTAAAAAAATTGAACCCCAGTTTCTGTTTTTTCTAAAAGAGATTTTAAAACAGAAAACATGTTTGTGTCACCTTGTTTTAGAAAGAAAAAAAAACGTAAAACTGATTGGCATGAATAAAATAAGCCTTTGATTGCTAAAGAGACCAAAATAAATAAATTAAACATGATTGGCACCCAAATAATATAAGCCTTTAATTGAATTGTTTTTATCGGAAAAAGATTTTTTTATTTATCATTGACGTTTGTGTATAAAGATCAAAAGGATCAAGGAGAAAGTCATAACAGACCGTAAGCATCCCAACTATGTTGAAACCCAAGATAACAACAATCGCATGCCCCCAAGGAGCAAAGCAAAACGATTACAAATGTGGTTGGAACTTGGAAGGAGCCAACTAAATAAAACAGAGGTAGGACTAAATCATAATCCCAAGACAAATAGAAATACAATAACAAGAGCAAAAATAGAATGACATCCGAGCAACACCATCGCCTTTGTACCCCAAATCATCATTTAAAATGCAACCAGACTAGTGCATGCCCGCGTCTGAAGGCACGGCTTTAGCAATTAATCGACGCACGTGCCTGTGCCTATTCTTTATGGTCCTTCGAATTTCAGAGAGGGGGAAGGAGAGGAGGTAGTGAGAGAGAATGTGGTTTGAATTTCGAAAAGGGGAGAGAGAGAATGTGGTTTGAAATTTTGGGTGTGGTGGGCTGGTGGAGGAAAAGGGTAGACAGAGAGGGAGTGAGTTGGCAGAGAGAGGAACGAAATATAATATGATGACTGGGACAAAAAATATGACTCAGACAAAAACCGCTCTGTATTGTAATATAGATATCACAAACAGATTTTAGACTCCAGAGAGCAAAATTGATCTTTCAGCCATTGGACCCATATTGCTTCCCAGTTTGCAAAACATGATCTTTGTACAAAAGACCCCGGCCAAACATAACCAATATATTGCATAACATAAGTTTAATAAGCCTTTGGTTTGCTAAAAGGACTTCCAGTTCATTAACAATCCATGCAATAATTACATAACAGAGGTTTGAACGTCCACCACATGGTGGAAATAGCAATGGAATTACAAAGTCTAGCCATGTCTTGCAATTGACTAGGGGTCACATTAATTTGTTGCAAGCTTCGGGTGCTCCGATTACCGTTCTCACTCTCGAGTCTCGACAATCAAGTCCTCAATTTCATTGCTATAAAACTTGAACACTTCATCGTTTTGGTCATGCATCCCAATAAAATTGTGGACTGTGCAGCAAACGGTTGGCAAATATTTTTAGGTCTTCACACTGGAACCCTTAGGCATTTATTTCAAGATAGGAAATCGAGTCTTCAATGCACCAAAACAGCGCTCTATCACGTTTCGAAGTTACTAGTAAAGAGACAATTAAACCATTCTTCTTCTTTTCTTGGTAACCGTCTAGATGAAGGCTATGATGTAAACCATTTTACTCAATCTACCAAACATTAAGACAACACGACCGGGGGATGGATCTGGAGTTTCCAGATCTGGGCTTCGACATCGACAGCAGTGGCGGCGGTTCCGACGTGACAGCGGCAACGACATGCACCTGTGGTTTCTTGTTTCTTCCTTTTTCTTTTTCCGTTTTTTTATTTTCTGGTTTTTTTCTATTGTTTGTAGGCGGCTGTATTTTTTCTCTCTTCATCCAAAAGAGACAACACGACCGAGAAGTACTCCCTCCGTCCCATTTTAAGTGTGTTACCTGGGAATTCCAACTATTTTTCTTTCACATCAACTTTTACAACTACTTTCCATCACTAACCCTTATCAATATAATAATACCCACTAACTTTTTAAAAAGGAATCTACTTTTAAGGGCAAAATAGGAAATGTACCCACTAACTTTTCAAAACACACACTTATTAAAGAACAGCCCAAAATGAAAATGTATACACTATAAAAGGGACGGAGGGAGTACCAAGTTTTCTGAGTTTGTCCTTAGTTGTTGAAAATCAGGCGGAGTAATTAGTGTATAAGGCTCCAAATTGGATATGGGTTCGGCCTTCCAGGGCTACCCAAGGTTTCTGTAGGAGAGAGAACTTAGCCCAAGCTGAGTTCACTGCGCGCAACGCCGCCCGCTCAATTGGGCTTGGCTTTGGGGTGGGTCAAGTGACTCAAGTTAATCCCATTAATCCTTTCGGGGTGGCATTTATTTAAATATCAACTCATTTTTGCTTAAATTACTTCTATAGGTTTTGCTAACCTCCACCCAGTAATTCGGATATTAATGCACATATCACCGATATCAATACATTTTTACGGATATTAATACACTTTTATCGAATACTATGCAATTTCTACCTATTATGCTCCACTTATTTGGTGGTGGAGGTTAGCATTTTCCATTTTCTGTTATCAAAATCTCTTCTATTACCTACCGGGGATCATGTCCGGGGGTCTCAATTCCCTGTGTGTCTTATTATGCATTTTTTATTGTAATATGAAACCGTTCATTTAGTAGGACCCGCAAACTAATATATTCACGCAAAAAATCACTTTGATCAGTCATCGATAAAAATATGTTGAATTTTTAAAAATTATTTTAAGTAGCAGTCAACATACGAAAAAGATTTAATATTTTTATTTTTCAAAATACATGAAAGTAGAAGAGTGAAAAAATAAAAATAAAAATAAAAAATTATTTTCCTACAAAGACCACCTTATTTTCCGATAATTGATATTCACAACCGCCAAATTGATACCCACATGTAGGCTCTTCACCATTTTGGCAAGTTCTAAGTAGGCTTGTCAATGAATCAGATCCTATCCGAATCCGAAAAATTCGAAATTTCTAATCCGAGAATCCGAATACAATTCGGATCCGGATCAGATTAATTCGAATCCAAATCTTGATAAACTTAACGTCTCGTTAAAATCCCCAAATCCGGATAAATACAATGCCTCGACTCTCTCTCTCTCTCTCTCTCTCTCTCTCTCTCAGATGAAGATTGATCGAGGATGAAGATCGTTCTCCTTTTACTTCGTGAGATTTTCTGAAATTTCAATCATAGAGGGAATCGAAGAGTTGACACTTGAAGGTACGTAGCTGAATCGTAGAGGTTTTTGAACTTGACTAATTTAATTGCTTTCTTTGTGACTAAGCAATAGTTGGCATTGCCAATGGGTGGGCTTTGCTCCACTAAAGACTGAACGGATATCAAAAATGATAAATGTACAATAAAAGTGTCCAACTTGGCTCCAACACACTCACATGGTGTGTGGAGCCCATACACATTTCACCCACGCATTTCACACTGAAATGTGTGTGGGCTCTACACACCATGTGAGTGTGTTGGAGCCGAGTTGGACACTTTTGTGACATAGGTGAAGGGAAAGTGATTTCTATGAAGTTGAGTTTCTTCTATAAAAAAAAAAGGATTGGTTTCGGATAACCCTAAACCTTCAGTTTTTCGCTGAAGGTTTTTTCGTCTCCCAGCCTATACTTTGCTTTGTGCTTAGTATTTGGCTTTTCCTCGATGTACTTTTTATCGAGATTTAATAAATTTTTGTTGCCGATCAGAAAAAAAATATTGGATTTGTTGGTATCGGTTTCGGATTCAAATTTGAAGTAATAATCCGGCTCATTGACCGACTTAGTTCTAAGGATAGGAAAGAGAAGGAAATATTTCAAGTTCATCCCCTATGTGTACGTTCCTTCATGAACTAGAAAGTCCACACTCCACATGACCTTGTCTAGCTAAAGGAAGTTCCTTTTGAAGGGCCACGCTTGCAACCATTCCTCTCTTACCTTCCTTTTTGTATCAAAGTAAAAGGACCACGTTTGCTAAATCTCCTTTGTTACCTTCCCATTGTATCAAAGTCACTAGGTAGGAAACAAATAGTCCAAACAACGGCCCCTAAGATTAGTCCGATTGGTTAGCAGGTTAGCCCTTCACACAATTGATCGATTTGGGTTAGGCCGCAAGAAAATACAGTAATTTTTTGTGTATCCCTTAATCTGGGCGGAAATAGTCTGTCTTTGATTGAATCGGGAAGAAAATTAATCGAGATGCACGTAAATTGGCCCAAACAGCCTAACCGTCAAATCCCCCCCAAAAAAAATACTCCATGCAACTGGAAACGATACATGCACCTATTGCCTACGACTGCAAAAAGAACGACAAAAACGTGTTCATTGTAATTGAGAGAGAGCACTATAACCCAAAAGGCAATTACAGCACTGTAGTAATGGTATTTGCACCGGCCAAAATATAAGCTCTACCGATAATTTTAAAAAAAAAATGTATAAGCTCTGTTCGTTTATAGTATAAAATAAACGGTCTTGCTAATCTCCACTTAATAGGTTGAAAATAATATGCATATAATGACCAAATAGTTCAGATATCAATGCATATTTCCCGGATATTAATATAGTTTCACATATATTGTACATTTTTTCGGATATCTATACATTTTCTGCTTATTAAGATTAGCAATTTTCTAAAATAAAATCCAATATAATAAGATAAGGATGAGACTTTTTATATATGCAAAGAAATGATGGAGTACTGTATAATTTTCGATGAGATATGAATCAGAAAAATTAAGTGACAGGAAAGGAAATCCTGAAAAGCTCCCCGAAAAGGAAATTTACGGGTGTGATTCACCCAGTACATAATACGTTGTCACACCCGTAGATTCTTTTTCCGGGAAGTTTTCGGAATTTTCGGTGATGTACTAATCCTCAATGTGAGTGGCCCCGTATATTTGTTCTATGGGCTCTCCAAAATACTATAGTGCAATTTTGGTTAATCATTTTAAAAAGTAGATGAAGATTACTCAGCCATAAAAAGGAAAAAAGAATAAATTAAGATTTCCCCATCTAGGTGGAGCTCACATTTAATTCCAATTAAATGATCAGATCAGTTCCCATTGTTGTCGTCATAAAAAATAATAATAATAATCTGCACCATAAAAGAATCCTACACAGTTTTTCCAAATTTAAATTGTAATAATTTTTTTTTTAATTCCTAACTTTAGTGCATCATAAAAGATTTGAGGGCTGTTTAATTGCAAACAAATTCTAAAAAAAAATGTTTCTATTTTTATTAGTGTTTCAGAATTTTGATCCGGAAATAGCAAACAAGCAAGGCCTCCATGGGGAAAAGCTTTTTTTGTTAAAAGATTGATAGGGATAATGCACAAAAAAAAAACTCACAGAAAGGACACGATTATTCTACGATAAGTCGATAATATTCCTTATCACTCTTCATCTCAAATATTGATCATTCTACGGTAACACACATCCTGCAGATTGTCCCTGCGCATTGATGCATATTGTCCCTGCACATCGATGGTAGTACGTGTGTCTACACACATTGACATGAGATTTGAGTGTGTCTGTGTGAGCGCGTTGATGTGAGTATGTGTGCGAATGCCTAAATTGTATGTACCAGTAGCATTAATTTTGAGCAAATTGTACATGTTTGTAAGTAGGACAAAAACAGGATGTGAACCCCTACAATAGATATCAAAAGAACTGATAACCACCGTAGAGATTTTTGACAAGAACATATGCGGTGATTGGTAAATGTATAAGATATTCATATGGGAATTATTCAACCTTGCTATTGGTACTGACCGGAGGGTACCAACCAGCGTCGGGACCCCTTTGTGTGGGGTGATTTTATATCGAGTTCTTAGGGCCGTCCGATTGCATCAATTTCCACACGAGGCCACTCGGAATTTGATTTGGAGATGGATGAACGGTTCGAATTGGCCGTTTGGGACCTACAAGGAGGTCCCCGACGCAGGTCGATACCCTGGATTAATTGTGAATTATTATGGCTCAAAGTAATGAAATCCCAAAGTAGTTGAAACAGGCAATTAAGGGTGGATAAATATAGCCTTGCCTAGTTTATCAGAATTTACTCGTGATACTTAAAAAAGGATTTGTGGATCCAACCCCTTTAAAATTTGCTGAATTTAACAGAAAATGCTAAAAATAGCATAATTATGCGATGAGCTTGAACCAATTCTTCATGGAGCGGCCTCTGAGTGTTGCTTATTTTTAGCAGCTCCTTATAGACAACTGCAAATTCAACTCTTATGGCTATGAACTGCCGCTTTCTTTTCCTTTCTGTGGTGTCCTGTTTTCCGAGAGACCTCTTTAGAGCTCCTTTCCACCGGAACGAACTGGATCTAACTTCCCTTAAGCTTCCTGCACACATAGCACCCCGCATTAGTGCCCAACCTGGCCGGAAGTTTGCCAGGGAAGGCACTCCGACGGTCTAGTGAGAAGGTGAAGGAGATAGAAACCAGAGAAGTAGTATTGAGAAGGGTAGGAGTAAATTGTGTACCTCTTTAGGGTTGTATCTCCTTCTCTTATATAGGCATCCTTGACTTGTGCTCCAAGTACAGGGGCAAATCGGTCAAGAGGCTCGGGTGACATCACGAGACCTCACGGAGCCAATCCGTTATTATTGCATGGAAATTGTCTCGAATCATGGCACGACGCGTGTCATAACGGCTCGGCTGTGACGTTGGCTAGTTTGTTGTGCGCGCATGATTCATAAATGGGACGGCCACGAGGAGCAACCACTTCGGGTCACGTCATGACGCATCAAGCTATCTCAGCACTCCGGCTTGGACGACTCGTTTGGTTGATGAGGGCTCGGCCGAGTCAGTCTTGACTCGGCCGGTATGTCGATCTTCACCAAATCAAACCGTTCCGGGATACTCAGGTTGGGCCTTGGTAATGTCTCGGCCCACCTCTTCGTCATTAGATGGGCCTTAACCTTCTTGTCTTCTGGACCCTTGGTCCGAGCCTTCCATAACCCCTATGGATGTTATATTTCAGCCCACTACACTTTGTCTAATCCTTTGAAGGGTGTCCGCAACGAACCATTCTAGTAAATGTGTACCTTAAAAAAATATGTTATGCATTTTTATTTTATTTGTTATGTGAAGGTGTACCATAGAACTGTATGGTACACATTGTTTTAAAAATGGTATGCATATTTTTTATGGATTATATGCGTATTTTTTGGCTCATTAATTGTGTACATTTTTTGTAGCTTTTTTTTTTTTTTTTTGTGAAGTTACGAAAATGGGTGTACTGCAAACTCCAAATAGTTGCAAATTTTTAAGGGCATTGTTAGTTACGCATATTATTTTATAACAAGAAATCGTTCTTTCAAAAAACAAAAAATTAGCGATGTACCATAAGCTTCTCCATTACTCCCTCCGTCCCTTTTTAAGTGATCCATACGGGAATACGTGCAATTTGACACCCCTAAAGAACATATTTCTCTATATAATTTTTTAATTTTTTTTATACCAAATTAAAGTGCTCATTGAGTACTTTAATTTGGTGCCAAAAAAATTAAGAATGCTATACGGATGTGTCTTTTTTAACGTCCACAAAAATACACGTTTCCGAAACGGATCATTTAAAAAGGGACGGAGTGAGTATTATATAGGAGTAGTTGTAATAGAAAGTCATTTTACTTCTAACACAAATTTTTTATAATTTTAGGTGCCTAATATTCTAATTCATGAATTTTACCCATTGGGTGAGATTCATATTGTAAATTTTCGATACTAGGTATATATTTATGTTAATGGAATGATAAATTTACTTTCTTATCGATGTTTTTTATCTATCAGCTCATGAGGCACTTCCAGTAAATCGACCAAAAGCATCACATGAATTCTGTTAATATCAATCGTTATGGATGCATCAACACATCATACATACGACAGAGAGATAAATTTAAGGATTTGTTAAAATCAGTCAATTAGACTATAAGTTAAGTACTCTCTCCGTTTCAAAAAGTTAGGGCCATTTTGGGATTCCAATTTTATTTCAAAACATAATCATTACACCGTTTCATTGTTTTCTTTCTCATTTTACCCATAATCATTACAAGTTTGCACTTAAATAATTCTTATCACATCAAAAAATGAAGGGTAAAATGAAAATTAATCAAATAAAGTACATTGATTTTTGTAAAGAGACTAACATTTTTGAACAGCTCAAAATAAAATATTGAACCAATTTTTTGAAACAGATGGAATAAATAAAACGTCAATAGACTATCAATATGCAGGGCCGGCCCAAGCCCAAGGCCTATGAGACCTGGGCCTAGGGCACACCCAAAAAGGCCCAAATTAAGGGCACTCCCAAACATTTTGGTACCAGGTTTGAATATAAGTCTTTTTATAAAGCCAAGAAGCTCCCAGGAGGCCCAAGGTTAATGAAAAGCTCAATTGCTGAGGAGAGATGGTTTGGCCCTCTATTTATAGGCTGCTTAGCATTTCTCTCTTTCGCAAAAAACCGATGTGGGACTAAGGCAAAGGGAAGCAAACGTTTGGAATAAGAATCACAAGTCCAGAGGCATTCCTTCACTCTATAAAGGTTCCTGGTGGAGGATGCATCAACCACTTGGTACAAAATATGTTCTTAAAAATGAATTTAATTAATTTACCTCTAAAGTAGTAAATTTGTAGTGTAAAAGATGATCTTAAAAATGAATTTGAAGGGCTAACCAAAAACATAGTGAACATACTGTGTTTTGATAGACAAATTATTCTACAATTGTTGTTTAGTTATAAAAATGTATAGGGCACTACGTGGCGATTGGGCCTAGGGCACCCAAATGCCGTGGACTGGCCCTGTCAATACGTTTAGGTTCAGTCCAAATGAGGTTGAAACAGCAAACAATCAAGGCAGCATAGGGAGGTCCGGCGATAGGGAATGTTGATATATAGACACTGTCACATTTTTAAGGTTGTGTCCAAATGATTATGGGTCCTTGTAATTCTAACACTTTCGCAGAAAACAAAACATTCAACAACAAGAAGATACAAAAGTACCGAAACCTGCAAGAAAAAACACGAAGGTCCATAACCCCTAATAATTTTGATAGTACATGTTTTTATATACATTCCAATGCTATTTTTCATATACTCATATATACAATTACCACACACTCAAAATCTGTTCCTACAGCGTTGATAGGATACCGACATGAACGCAACCAAAACATATTTTTCTTGAAAAAAAAATTGGCGGTGGTAATTTAAAATGTAAACTTAAAAAAAAATTGTGTTTTGTTTATGTTGATATAGACATCAGATAAATCTCATTTTTCAGTGCAATCAATAAACTCGAGGGAAATAAATTGAATGACTCGCATCATAACCACAGGCTCGGAATGTATGGCACCACCATCAAATTGAATAATATCGCACCCCTTGTAGTACATACTTAGGATTTCACAGGGCACCATGTAGTGCACATTCGGACCATCCAAAAGTGTTTTAATAAAAGGTAAAATATCTTCTTGCCCCTTAAACTATCAAAAAAAAATTTACTTCCCCCTTTCAACTACCAATGAACTCCCTTCTCCCTTCAATTATCATGGTGAGTTATTTCAAACAACCCACTTTTTCGAGATTGAAGGGTTATTTCAAAAAAAACCTTACGGGCTTTGGCCTGCATCAGTTTCCATTCTGGTCAATGCAACTTGCTTTTGAGCTGTACGAAACTGATAAAAAGACTAATATAGCCTTGGGACTAACTTTTCCGTTCATCAAGTGGATGGAAGATGTGATTTGTCTTTAGTAGAGAAGAAAATAATAGTTGAAGGGGGAAGGGAGTTCAATTAGTAGTTGGAGAGAGAAGTAAAAAAAAGGGAAAATTTTAAAAAAAACCCTGAACTTTGCACTCAATGTCTCAAAACTCCTTGAACTTAACGAAACTTCAAATTACCCCCAAACTTTCACTCCGTTAATCAATTTACCCCCCACCGTCTACTTCTGTCAAATGGGTAACGGAAATCGCTGATGTGGAGTTGGATGGCCGTTAACCTGT
>JAXBDA010007263.1:0-17968 GCA_036023075.1 Gaultheria prostrata
CTGCTTATGCAGAAAAACGCGTCGAAGTATGCTGCGAAAGAAATTTGGACTGGGAATTGGTTGGGGCCACCCTACAAAGGGTGAACCCTCCAAAAAATGGCGTATGCCGCTATTTGCGGCGAGCACACGGTATTCTTTAGTAAAAGGCGAAAGAATAGTTCGCTTTGTGCTCACCGCGCGGCTGCGTGATTTTGACAGAGCTGTGTACAACTCACTATATACTCCTCTTTCTCTCTCCTTATGTCTGTCTTTGGTCGATGTGGGACTGACAAGCAGTTTCTCTGTCCTGTCCTCTTCTTCCCATCTCACCTCAGTAAAACTGTGCAAAATGGTTATTATCTGATCCGTCGTTGATTTGAAGCTTGAAAAGCCCGAAATCTTCTGGTACTCTCTGTCTCTCTCTGGATCAATGTCTGCGCGGGGAAATCACCGATTCATATGCCGATATGCGTCTGTATTTGTGTGCATACATATATACATATAGGTTCGGGGTACTTTTAATGAACACGCTTGTAATTGGTTTTGATTCCCGTCTTGCAGAAAGTCTAAATGCCCAAAAAGGACACTCAGAACTCAAAAGTGAAAATAATGAGATTTTTAAATTATAAATATATTTTCTGGGTATGTAGTGGTGCTGATATTGCAATTCAAATTTTCACCAAAAATATGCCCGGAAAATGAACCCTTAATTACACCGACCCACACCCCAGCCGACTTCAACTCCCACAATCGACCCCGGCAACCACCATTGAAGCCAGTCAAGCCACCTTCTCCCTGTTTTGTTTGGCTTTTCCTTATCTTCATTGAATAATTTGAAAAAACTCAATACTCCCACTATTATTTGAAGTCTTTATGCATGCAAAGCGTCTTCAGTTATAACGTCATATGTCACGTTTACTCTATTAGGCCGATCATGGCATTTTTTATTCTTTATTTTTGATATCTGCAGGCCTTGCCCGCAGACCTCTCGCTAGTATTTTTTTTTATACTAAAAAACAAAAGAATAATTCGCTTTGTGCTCACTAGCAGCTGCATGATTTTAATAGGGTTGTATAAGTAAAGGTGACATGACATTATTGTACAACACATTATACTAGTATACTCCTCTTTCTCTCTCCTCATGTCTCCCTTTGGTTGGTCAATGTGGACTAACAAGCAGTTTCTCTCTCCTAAACCCAAAGTCAAACCCCTCCTCTTCTTCCCATCTCACCCCAGTAAAACTGTGCAAATTGCAAAACGGTTATTATTTGATCCGTCGTCGATTTGGAGCTTGAAAGGCCGGCAATCTTCCGGTACTCTCTCTTTATCTCTCTCTGGATTGATGTGTGCGTGCGAAAATCACCGATGCCAATACTCTCTCCGTCCCGAATTTCTTGTCATTTACGTGCATGCAATCGCTTATATCTTTCGATCTATATTGTGTTCTACAATTTTGAAAACTTTACTTACTAAAACTCATCGAAAATTATCAAACGAGATTCATATTGAATATCTCTATAATAAGAGAGGTCATTGTTTTTGAATCCCATAAATCTCAACCATTGAATTTATGTGACATTAGACATTGGATTTATAAACAAATTTTTTAGGTGTCATGAACTGTGAAAGTGGGCAAGGAATTTGGGACAGGGAAGTATCTTTGTTCATATGTGTCTGTATTTGTGTGCATGCATATATATACATATTTGTTCATGGTACTTATATAGTATATGTACAACTAGTTACACACGGTGCCGGCCCTGTAGGGTAGGGTCCACCGAAAGTGGGCTAATTTTAGGGCCCCCAAGTGTATAGGTTAGTATATATATATGGTAGGTATAAAATGTCCAATAAATTTATCCAATAATGTTAAAGGCCCACCAAAATAAATTAAAACAATTAGGCCCATTTTATGTATTGAGGCCCAACTTCCCAACTGTCATAGTCTCATTCTTTACCAAGTAAACAGAGTAAAGTTATTGGGTTTTTTTTTTTTTCTTTCTTTCTTTCTTGTGTATAGTTTATCCCAGACTTGGATGTTAGCTAGGTGCACATCAAAACATATTTCAGTATGAGTCCTTTTAACCTACCCAAAGCAAAATCTCAAATCAAATACACAGGCATAAGACTAGTCTTGTTTACTTTTCTTATAGAAAAAAAAAATTATGGAGGGCCTCAAATTGAGAATAGGGTTGGGGCCTCGAGAAACTCAGGGCCAGGCCTGGTTACACACGCGACATCAAGTTGAATTTGTAGGTCGGTAAAGAGGTTTCATGGACCTAGAGATGTTTGTGACTCCTTGATTTGGCCAATGAAATCTTGTTGATTTTTCGGTGCAGATTTTGTTGAAGCCTGGTATTGGACTGTAATTTTAACTTCTGGGATTAAATGGTGGAAAACAATGATTCAGGATTGGATGGATCTTTAACATGTTCCTTAGTCTATCACATAAAGTACGTTAATATTAGTACAAATAATAACGTTTACTCTCTCTCTCTCTCTCTCTGTGTGTGTGTATGTGTGTGTGTGAGTCTTTTTTTGATTCGTCGTTTATGTCTTCGTCATACTTGGAAGTTGTCAAAGAAATTGTAAAGGGCATTGTCTCGTAGTTCATTTTTAAATCTGTCTCGTTTTCTTTAACCGAAGTTCAGTTTTTCATGGAAATTGTAGATTGTGAATATGGGAAAGGGGAAATGTTCGATTTGTTGAGCTTGGTAATCTTATAGAAAAGCAAATCTGCAAATGCATAGTTGAACTTGCTAGTTTTACTGAGTTGGCAATTTATCTGGCCATCTCAGTCTTTTTTGTAATAAACAAGAATGTAGGGGGTGCCCAAATTTGTCGTTCTTTGTTCTACCTAATATATGTTGCTTTTTCACGCTTTGTTTTAGGGGTTTAAACTTTGATTTCGTTTCTGTTACACATTAATATATGGTGCTTATGCTCAGCGCTTGCAATAATTCTGCTGCTTTGTCCTCATCATTTCTAAACCAAAGTACTCAAAACATCTTCGATGGTCCATTATTCTGAATTCTTGTATAAATGAGCTTGTTTTTACGGGCACACACAAGCGCACAAACCCAAAGGCCCACGCCGTTTTTATGCACAGCAATGCTATGAACACAAGTCCGGACACGACCGTGTCACAAAGTTTTGTTCCATAACCTTTTGTTTTCTGCTATGGTCAAAATTCAGCCTTTCACAATGCATTCTTAAGTTTGTTTTTAGTACAAGGTTTTTAATGTTGTTTATTGCAACATGTGACTTGATGTTAGTACCTGACTCGCTGATTATGACCATTGCAGAGGTATTGAGTAGCAGTTGTCCAATATGGCTTCCTTTCGATCGTTCTTGAACAGTCCAGTTGGCCCTAAAACAACTCATTTTTGGGGTCCTGTTGCTAACTATGGATTTGTAATCGCTGTACGGTCACTTTTCACATGACAGTTTAACTTCTATTTGGATGGCTTTACGGCTCGGTTTGCTTTATTGAATTTGTAATTGGTGGTATTGGCAGGGGCTGGTGGACATGAAGAAACCACCTGAAATGATCTCTGGCAACATGACTGGAGGTTCGAAACTGCCTGTTTCAAAAATAAATACTGGTAGAGGTTGCATCTTTGCAATTTAGAATTAACATTGATTATGTGTTGCAGCAATGTGCATATTATCTGCATCGTTCATGAGGTTTGCATGGATGGTACAACCTCGCAACTATCTGCTTCTAGCATGCCATGCCTCAAATGAGACGGTGCAGCTCTATCAACTCTCACGGTGGGCTAAGGGCAATGGGTGAGTTATTTATCTTTGCCTCTTTGTTGGTTTAGGAGAGGTATTATGAATTGAAGGTCGAGCCTTATTCCGCATGGGCTCAATCTCCACTGCCTGGGACTGGGAGTAGCACAATTAGGGCAATGTTCCAAACTAGACCTCGCTTATGTGCAAAACTTTCTTGACAATGTGGTGAGTTGCGCATAACCTAAACTGCGTAGCGTGCATGTGTTTTTGTACTAGTTAAAACCTGTGCCAGTTGATATTAATGGATCTATGCGAAAGCTCTGATATAACTATATACCAAAGCATTGTGGGTACTTCTGCAGAGTTTTGAATAATTCTGGAGAAAAATTGGATAACGGGGTAAGCTTATCCAACGAATGGTATTAGCATATTGGGTAGATACTCATGTAGTTCTACTGTTCCTTACTTAATCGTAGTTTCGTGACTTTCGTCCTTACTTTTTCAACTGCGACATCGTATTCATATTGAGTTGCCCCAAAGTTTGTTCCAGTACTGTTGTTCCTTTCATTCCTTCTGTGTTTGAAAATCACTCTCCTTTTGGATAATGTTGTCCTTCTTCAACTACCTATTCTCTTATGCTTACGACACGCTTATAATTGATTTTGATACCTTGTGGCTTTGCCATATTAATGAACAGGTACTTGGGGCAAAAGAATGATGAAGCTGCACCTCAATAACTTGGGTCTGCTTTTCTTTCCCATTATTGGGCTTGCGAACCCTTATGGTGGTTCCTGCAGAAACAACTTATGTGAAATTTAATTTTTTTTTTGTGAGATTAGGTACCAAGTAAATCAGTATATGTAATAAGCCATGTCTGCTGTCATTTTGCTGTTAACATTGCAATTGGTACTGTCAAATTACCTTTCAGTAAATTTGTTCGCTAATTACTTTTGTTTTATTTGCCCCATGAGAGGAGCATTCTTATGGTCAGTCAGTAGTGCACAATTTAGGCCCGTCAATAGGTCGGATTGGACCCGAATCCGAAATAGATCAAATCCGACTTGCGCCACAACTCTATTGTTTGTCTTTTGCTAAGCATAAGTTTGGGGCTGACTCAAACCAGTTTCCGCTAATGAACACTGCAAATTTGTTCATTGAGTGCTATTAGGGTGCCTTAAGCTGCTAAGTTGGAAAATTACCGGAAGTTTGCAATGACAAAGTATGGAATCCATCATAGATTGAGTGAGTACTGGATTCTGGAGGAGGATCCATCATAGATTGAGTGAGTACTGGATTCTGGAGGAGGATCCATCATAGACCCCTCTTTCACTCGCACCCACGGGAGCTGCACCGGCCTTGGCGGCGCATTTTTATTTTTTTGACTTATGGTCCATTCCAAATTGTTAAGTACAGTACTATTTAACTACGAAAAAACTTCAGTGAAATTTTCAGAGAAAAAATGGAAGTACTTTCATACACAATTCTTCAATTTTTTTTTTTTTGCACCAAATTAAAAATCTCAACTACAGTATTTATTAATTTTTAAAAATTATGAGCAAAAGTATTTATTAAAAGCAAAAGTATTTATTAAATGAATTGAAACCTACACTACTTTACGTAGCTGATGGCAGCTGATGCTATCACACACACAACCCTTACAATACACTAGAACCATGACAAAATATTTAATTCAAATATTCTTTACTTTTCTCCCAGAACCCCATCATTTTTAGACCACTGCGACCCAGATTTGGGTTATTTGGCCCTCGGCTCCGATCGGCCTTGACGACGAATCTGTGGGTAAGTGGGTTCTCCAACAGCAGCAACTGTAGCGGGACGAAGGGATGTTGAGCTCGAGGTGCTAACATGTGAATCCTCCATCTTCCTTCAACCACATACACGAGCGGATCGGTGATCTCCATCAACACGGTTATCAATTTTGGCGTGGTTTTTCCTTTTTCTTCTTGTTGTTTGTTTTCTCTTGTTTTTGTTCGAACCTTTTTGGGTCCCCTGTACTTTGTAGTGTTTGGTTATGACTATATGTTTCCGTTGCTAAAAAAAAAAAAAAATCTTCTTATCTTTCGTTCAAATAGTGCAATTGGAGTAAGAACCCAAAATAGTTTTACTATGCAAAAGGGATTTTTGAATTGAAATATATATAAAAGGGAACAAAAAACAGCCATTGTAGCAGGTTTAGGAGAGCTTTAATCAAACTCAAAACTAGTTAACTCAATCGTCTGAAGGCCAGATTGCAAGTACGAAACAGATGAAATCAAGTTTTTGCATATCGGCATTTCATCGTACTAATACATTGGTTGGTCGAAATGGACAAATCCGCCAAGTGAACATAAAGAACCAAAAGAATACATCAAAAAAAGGATCCGGGAGCACCGCGTATTGTTAATGGCATCTCTCTCATGACCTCATGGGAGGATCTTGCGTCGCCTGCGGGGAGTTTCTCGCTTTACATACATTTTCTCTGTTTCATTCAGAGGTCTGCTAGAACCATCTGGCTCGCTCATGAACTTCCACCCACCACCATTTCCACGCTTCCCCCGTGGGCCTAGCTTCTCCACCATGATATTCCAGCCCCTATCGGGACGCTTCCGGCTATGCTTGTGGTGTTTGACCAAGCCTGCCATCTGCACATGCGGAAAAAAGAGAGAGAGACCTCGTTAGGGTCTTCGAGGAGCCATAATTTAGCGGTGGATGAAATTAAATGACTATTAAATGCCTCACCTTCATCTTGTTGAAATTCATCCTTTGGACAAACTCCTGATATAACATCTCATCTTCCTTCATGGATATATCATAATGGACTTCATCTGGGTCCTTTGTGGTCCCATCCCAACCCTCGGGCATTACCTTAAAATCTGGTTTGTAGGGAAGAGACGCGACATGAAATTCTCTGTCGTGAGAATTGAAGAATCTGCATAAAGAAACAAGTCAAAAACCAAAAGAGGCTGTATCACACTTAAAAGTTTTCAGTTCTGACCACAGAATGCTAAGAGAGTATAGTTTATTCTTTGAAAGGATGAACCATCTCATTTCAGATCATCAAAAACACTAAAAAAAAGTCCTACAAATTTGCATTCATACATATTGTGGTCAGAATGAATGGCATACAAGCATCTTATGCAGCATAGACAAACAAAATCCGACATAATAAGGACTGTATTAGACGGATCAATCATCCTAAATTTTTTGACTCATTTCTTGTCGCAAATACTCACTTATAGCATACCATATGTCAATGGATTGACGTAATTTTTCTACCGCGTGTACATTCCAATAATGGTGGTGTTTTTCCAAAAGAAAACTTTGTATTTCGGCATCTTGAACTAGCCATCCTTTTGATGGTATTGTTAAAAAGATCATCAATTCCTAATGAAATGGATGTAGCAGTAGCTGTCATACATACTAGGACTTAGATATTTGACAACACACACATCGCACATATGTACACACATCCATGTGCGCATAAACACAAATAACTGTGATTCTCTGAAGTACGAGTAGTACACATAATTTTCCAGTATATCGCCTGTGAAAATTTTACCATTTACTAATTACCGGTGAACACACATCGATCGCAAGAACAACAATCTTCAAATGCATTCCCACGATAATACCCAAAAATGGAAAAACAGAGAAAAAGCAGCAAAACAAAGGAGCAAGCCCTAATTAGTATCCTAGAACTAGTTTTGAACAAACAGAATATAAAGAGTAACACTTTGATGATAAATATGGTAATGATTGATGATTACTTTTTATTTAGTAGTTCTCAGTTCAAAAGCTGTGAATCATTTGCAGTAGTGGCTCCATTCGAGATTCGGAATTCTAACAGAAATTATGGACAAGAGAACACAAATAATAACATGTGAAAGCCCAGCTCTGGTATATAAGCACCATAAAACCTTGCGAGAGTAAATCAATCAGCTACCACAAATGCAAAGACTTACAAGCATACAAAGCAAGCATCAAAGCACATGGCCACATAGTTTTGTTAAATAAGAATAGAAACCAAGCACATGGCGAAGCAGGCGGCAAAAAAACCACAGTCAAACAAGAACCAAGACTACAAAGCAAGCGGTGAAGCAAAAATACACAGCAAGCAGCAAATCAAGAATAGAACGCAATCAGGAAAGCACACAGTTTCGTCAAACTTGCTAAAAAGAAGACAACCAAGTCACTGATAAAGCTAGCAAATTCAGCAGGCATGGTAAGCGTTTAGACTTTACATAGGCGATAGTGCCCTAACCGTCCCTAAACCTCAAGTTCAGCAATTCCTCAAATTCTAAGATACTTTTGTTCCTCTGCTTCAAACACATTAAAGTAAGAACTAAGAACACAGGTGCAAGCTTCCAAGCGAATAGCAACAAACTCTATTAGAATTTATGCAAAATGGATGACTGATTTGAAAGCTTACTCAGGGAAATTGTCGAGCAAGAGCTCGACAGAGTCATCCAAAGGATGCCCAAGCTTTTTCTCTTCTTCTTCTTCAAGCTCTTTTAGCCACAAAATCGCATGCACCCTCTGCCTCATAATCCTGTAATCTTTAGCCAACTTTTCAATCGTATACACTTCTGGGTTCTCCTTGTGAAGCCGATACATTTCTGCCTTCTCAGAATCCTTAAGATATGAGCCTCTTGCGCCAGGCTCTCTCACCTGCTTCAGCAATACACTCATTTCATGCATCCTCTCGCCCCATCCATCGACAAATGCTTTGCCCTTGCGGTTCTCTGCATTCAGTTGTTTCAAATGGTCTACCTCTTGAAAAGCTGTGGATGCAAACTTTGGCACAGTATTATCTTTAGCACCAGGAGAAGGAGAGGTGATCTGATGACCAATCACGTCTCCATCAAAATGCTCCCTGGTCAGTCCTGTTGACCATGAAGAGGAAACCTCCCAACCCAACTCATCATCTGGAGGTTTAGTTCCACCAGTTTTCTTCCCCCAGTCAACCTCCTTGTCTCCACCACCATCAGACTCGGTCGAAAAAATTCGAGAACTGAGAGAAACCTTTGGATTAAAGGACTTGGTTCCATTTCTCAATGTGCTGGTGCTAGGAGCAGCAGAAATTTGAGATATAACACGCTGCACAATTCGCATATTCATAATTCCGCTTTGCCACTATATCCTGTAAATAGTATCATTGAAAATTACATTATGAGCTCTCGGCGAGTAATATAATTTGCTTGAGAAGTGTTTTAGTGCTGAAAAATGAAGCAAAGGAAAATGTAAACTGAAATGCTGCTGTGTTGGGAAAACATGGAAATTACATTACCAAAGCTTTGCTGCCACCTTGTCCTATATTAATGTGAGGCATGTACCATTTGTTTCTGCTTAGTGCCTACAAAGTCGAACTATAATACTTGGGATGGAGTACTATTTGGTCGATGAGAAGAAGAAGGAAAAAGAAAAAGAAAAGAAGCATGGAAACCAATATTTTACTAATTGCTTCTTTGATTTATTCCGACTGACTATGAAGCACGGATACCATACGATACGGAAACGCGGATACGTGATTTTTCCAAAAAGTAGGATACGATACGTTTGGGATACGTTGAATATAAAAATATATAAATAAGTATTTTTATATATATATATATATATATATATATATATATTACTGCCTCCATCTCCATTTTATGGTCTTTTTGGGAGTGCGTGCCACTTTTCAATTGATTATATCTTCTAATTTATAATGTTTTACGTGATTTTAAAAACATGGTATTATAGAATTAGTCGAGATCTATCAAACAAGATCCATATTTGATATAAAATTTATTACCAATTTAAAGATATAACTAAGTTTTTCATCCGCTTAGAATACAACTGGACCATAAAATGGGGACGGAGGGAGTAATTCCTAAAAACACAGATTATGTGGTACTGGCCTACTGGGTTTCAATGTTTCATGTGTTAAAAAAATTCAATGTTTATGATCTTTATTTAGTCAAAATTTGCTCCTTTTGTTTATGTGTTAAAAAAAACACTAAAAAAAACAGTAAATATATATGTATACAGTATATAACGTATCATAACACACAGAGAGAGAAGCTTACCGGAAAATGGAGGGGTGATCGACGACGACGACTAACGACGGGTGGGGGATGATCGACGACCGGTGGGGGCTGACCAACGGCAACGATGATGGGTGAGGAGAAGCCAGAGAAAGGGGATCGATTTGGTAAATTGGTACAGTAGTCAACTAGTCATAAGTAGTCGATTTGGGGGAATTTAACATAAAGCCCTAATTACACTTTTCACCCACATATTTGAAGTGATAACAAATTTACCCCCACGCGTATCCGAAACGTATCCTAGCGTATCCGGAACATATCCGAGCGTATCCAAAACGTATCCGAATAACAAAAAATTAAATTAAATTGCGGATACTCTAAAAAACGTATTCGGAGCGTATCCGTATCCAATACGTGATACGGAGGCCAAAATAGAGTATCCGTGCTTTATAGCCGACTGAGAACCAAGATTTTCGGAGATTACCCCAATTTGTCAAGATGAGAAGAAGGAGAAACTTAAGGAAAGAAGCATGGAAACCATTACTTTATCAATTACTTCTTTGTTTAGTTCCAATAAAGAACCAAGATTTTCATAGAGAACCCCACCTTTTTTTAGCTTAGAAATATTCAGATATTGCAACTACGTTAAATGGACTCTCCCAAACTATGAAGTACTTCTGCCGGGCTCTCAACACTAGTTTGTCGGACATCATGGAACATGATGCCCTCGACAAAGCTCAGTGGGGAAAATAGATAGATGTGGCCGGCCTCAATTAACTATGCATAGGACTCTCTATTCCGTCCGGAATTATCTATGACACATTATGAAAACAATTTTAACTTATAAACGAATTCTATTGTCTCAATGTCTATGGGTCAGCCCAAACGTCAGCCCCTTTAGATGGTGAGAAATGATGAGACGATAAAATGGGAGTTCTTTCTCACCGAATTTCACTATTTTTTTGCGAGAAAGGGCGAGGAAGGGAACGGGTCAGAATAAAAAAAATGTCATTTTGTTACTTTTTTCTCTTTATTTCTCACCAAATTATTCAAACCAAATGAGTGATAGAAAAACTCTAATCCTTTTTTTTTTTCTCAACAAATTACTCAATCTAAATTTTCTCTCTAATTTATACCACATTAAAAAAAATTCGAGACAACAGTTGTTTAGTAATGGAGCCTAGCTCAAGCTCAAGTTCGAACTTTAGGCTCGTGTCGTAAACAAGCCCAACTCAACACTCTATAACTTGGCTCGGCTTGTTTATATGTGTTTCGGTTATTATTGGGACAAGGCTCGACTCGTTTATGAATTAGCACAAGTCAAAATCTAAAATCATTTAACAAGCCGAGCTCGAATACTTCAAAAATCGGCCGGCTCGTGAAAGGCCAACTGCCCTATGGAGTGGTGATAAGAATAGCCATTAAAAAATCCCGAACAGTTTTGGACGGCCGAGATGTGTGATCGGGCACCACGTGGTCATACCCTACACGGTCACACCTAACAGAAGGATACACTTCCCAAGACAGGCCCAAAAATCAATCCAATCCACTCCCACTTATCAAGAAAGCCAGCTGCACCCACACCGTCACATATTATCATCTGATCTGACGCACATAAATCCACTGCCACCCCTCTAAATGCATGCAGCCCCGTAACAGATAAACTCAGTCATCAATTCCTATCCGCTCCCCCTTCGGAAGATTATCAAGTGTTGCTGCCCTACTGTACCACCTACTGCACCTGTATCACATTTGTGGAGAACAAAATCCAAGTGTTTTTATTTTTCAGACGAATAAACCACCCAACGGAAGAGCCACTGATTGGATCCACCTATAGGAAATTAGTGTTAAATAACCTTTGCTTTCTATTATCTCAAGGTATTCAGGCTAATTTATGCGCATCTTCATTAATTTTTGGATCAACTTTCATAGTAATTTTCAAAAAAATGCCAATTAAGATAATTGTTTACATGAATAAGCAGGCGAGTCTAGAATTATAAAAATGCCCGTGCTCAAAATGAGACATCGGGACGTGCCCCATTGGATAATTTTCTTCGGCCACCCCTTGGCCCTTTCTATATATGTTCCCATCACCTCATGCTCCCCAAAAAGACCATTCAAAACACATCAACCTTGTAATCATCATTCATACAACAACAAAAAAACATGGGTCTAGGCATCAACGGCAACAGTTCACCGGCGGCGAGGAAGATCACCGGAGGCTATGATCTTCCGGAGGGCGTCGACATTCGGGGACGATACGACGACGAATTCGCCAAGATTCTAACCAATGATGCTTTGCGGTTTGTTGCTGAACTACAGAGGGAGTTTAGAAACCACATCAAGTATGCCATGGAGTGTAGGAAAGAGGCTAAGATGAGGTATAACCGAGGGGGGTTGCCGGGGTTTGATCCCGCGACGAGGTACGTGAGGGAGGGGCAGTGGACGTGTGCTGCTGTCCCGCCGGCGGTGGCAGATCGGAGGGTGGAGATTACGGGCCCGGTGGAACGGAAGATGATCATCAATGCGTTGAATTCTGGAGCCAAAGTTTTCATGGTTAGTGGCAATTTTTGTTCCGAAGATTTATTTGGATACTGCATGGGCCTCATGCACATGCTGCTGCCCATTTATAAGTAGGACATGAAAAATGAAATATTTGGTTCCGTTCCTACTAAACATATGCTTCCAATTTTACTTCCGATTCTCTGAAAAAAATTCCTTAATTACCATTAACTCCGTCCTTTTTTAATTATTGAGTATTACATTTTGAAATATCTACTAGTAATTAAGTGTGTATTTTGGAAAATTAATGATAAAAGTGGAGGTAAAATTAATCTGAAAGGTGTAAAGTCGAGGTTTGACCAGGGGTGCTGATGTGCGCCCATGTTTGTGCATCCAAGCCATTGATCTCGACAATCAATGGCTCGGAGCTGTAAAGGTGCAAATGTGGCAAGATGAAATCTAAGCCGTTAAAAACACATCCGACGGCTCGGATCGTCGGATGCGCATACCAGGAAGCGCACACTAGGCTCCCCGGTTCCGTAAAAGCTGATGTCGTAATGATTGATTGTTTTTTTAATAAGTTGGATTTACAAAACAACACATTTATACACATTTATAAAGGGACGAAGCATATATATGAGATGAGAACACACAAGAAATAAAACGGAACCGGTTCTCTTAACCAACCAAACCACGTGGAGGCAAATATACGTAACTATGATCTTTTTGGTCCAGAGGTGGGATTGATAAACGTGGAAGTTATTTGTGTGGTATCCCGTAGTGAGCCCCACAACGCGATCTGTGCACACATATTATAGCAATCGGAAGATACGGATTTACTTTTAGGGACACTTGTCAAAACAGGGTATGACTTTGTTCCAAACAGTATTAAACCTAAAAAAGTAAGTAGAGGGGTTTTGACAAGTACTGAAATATAGGGAAAAGGGGTTAACTAATATCCTTCTGAAAATGTGTTTTGTATGACCTAATTTGGGGAAATTTTTTTTGGACAGGATAAGAAACATTTAGTTGGAAAGAAATATGTATCGATTTTGCAATCGACAAAACCAATCCTATCATACTGCTCGTGGCATATCACATTTCTGTCAATGTAGCAGAGCGATCCTCATTCGAGGTAACATAGCCCCGGGATAACTGAATAATTCTTCACGGCTCACAATTTCTTAGCTAGATCTCAGGCAAAAGGCAGTGAAAGTTGAAATTTTAGGGGGGGGAGAAAATCTCAACCGTGACAACCAAAAAAATATTCTTACACATATAATCACAGGTCATATTAAGTCCTTACACTTGCTGTGTGGAAATATGTTTCATTAGTATAGTTCAGAACAGAACAAGAAGATAAAAATCAAAAGAAAAGGCTAGGGGTACCGATGAAAAATATAAATTCTTTATGCCCTTTGCACGTTGTCTCTACCCAGAACTGGAGGAAATCTTGATGCGCAGCTTAACCTGCAATGATTAAAAAGTCAGGCATAATGACATTTCAAGATGACCAACATTTGGAAAATTTCCCAAGTTCCTAACTGCATAATCAATTATTTCCATTCTCCGTATCCCTCTTCACAATCTTGTTTCCCGATCCAACTAAAGAATGAATACTGAAATCGTATTTTGTGTTCTCCGGGTAAAATAATTTGTTGAAACAGAAAAACAAAGTATGCTGAAATCTGATTTGTTAAACCACAGGCTGACTTTGAAGATGCACTGTCACCAAATTGGGAGAACCTTATGAGAGGACAAGTTAACCTAAGGGATGCAGTAGATGGGACCATAAGCTTCCATGACCAGGCCAGAAACAGGGTTTACAAGCTCAATGATCAGACTGCAAAACTTTTCGTCCGCCCAAGGGGATGGCACTTGCCTGAGGGTCACATATTCATTGACGGTGAGCCGGCAACTGGTTGCCTTGTGGATTTTGGCCTCTATTTTTACCACAACTTCGCAGCTTTTCGCCGGAATCAAGGTGGAGGTTTCGGACCTTTCTTCTATCTCCCTAAGATGGAACACTCGAGGTAAGAAAACCCGAGTTAAAAAGTATTACTGTTATGTTTGTGTGAGTGAATGCATATACCTCTACGTCCCTAACCTATATCACCACCAAACCACTCATCTGTCACGGCTGTAGAGGATAGATTATGAAGGTATTGTACATACAATTTCAACAAAGGTATAAGATGTTGGTTTTAGATGAAGTTTCCAAATTCAACGTCAAAATCCAAGTGTTAGCTCTAAAACCCAAATTTGCACAGTTCTCATTAACTACCATATCCTATCCTTTCCTTTGAATTTTACATCTATTCGAACGGAGATAAAGTGTTTTTGGTAGATTAAGGATTTATGGAAGGGAAATAAAATAAGGGGGAAAGAGCTGGGAAATATTGAATAGGCATGTAGACGTTGTTTCCCTCTCTTTTCTTTTCCCTACACGAATCCTGATGGAAATACGAGATAAAAACACAACATAACACACTTCTACAGAGCCACTATTGGTACCTGTGTCGATACTGTGGAGTTTGTGATAAGCACTGAGTTTTGACAGGGAAGCGAGAATATGGAATAATGTCTTTGAGAAGGCAGAGAGAATGGCTGGAATAGAGAGAGGGAGTATCAGAGCCACAGTTCTGATCGAAACACTTCCAGCCGTCTTCCAATTGGATGAGATCCTATATGAGCTAAGGGATCACTCTGTTGGTTTGAACTGTGGTCGATGGGATTACATATTCAGCTATGTCAAGACTTTCCAGGCTCACCCTGACCGCCTTCTACCAGACAGAGTCCAAGTTGGTATGTCTCAGCACTTCATGAGGAGCTACTCTGATCTCCTCATCCGGACTTGCCACAGGCGCGGCGTTCATGCCATGGGAGGCATGGTATGTTTTCCTTTATGATTTATACATTTTCGCACATGCATATATGCTTAGCTAACAGGCTAACAATATGTATATGATAATAATAGTACAAATGCACATGCAAACTGGCCCGGACACCTGAGCTATCATAAAGTACAAAATGCACATGAATGTAATGGATGCATAGATATTAGAAATTAGATACCTATGATTTGCATCACCATCACTTGAGTAGATTTGTGATTATACGAGCATAGGGATTGGGAATGCTTTTTTCAAATAATGAAGTGGTCTACAGAAAACCTTTTTCAGTAGAAAACTATACTGTTCGGAGATATTTTATTTTTGTAGTTTTGCAAACAATTAGCTTGTGTAGAGGCATAGTACAAATATACGAGGATTCTTTACATCTCGGACGTAACATTTGGTTTGAACTTTGAACTGTCCCATGGAGCACTTTGGTTTAGGAAAACAGTAAACAAACTAACAGCTGTCACTCCTTTTGCTTGTTCAGGCATCATGCAGAAATGACTCTTTGAAATGGTCAGAATATGAATGTAATGACAGGGCTAACTCATTTTAGGAAGAAATGTTTGTCGAATTTCGTAGTTTGCATAGCAGTACTCATTTGGTTTGTAAAGGATGAAATACAAGTTTCTATACTTGGGAATACTGCTAATGCATAAGCAAATCAATTACTTAATTCTTCAACAGGCAGCTCAAATCCCAATTAGAGATGATCCAGGAGCAAACGAGGCAGCAATGGAGCTGGTGAAAAAGGATAAGCTGAGAGAGGTAAGGGCGGGTCACGATGGAACTTGGTCAGCCCACCCTGGGCTAATTCCACCCATCATGGAAGTCTTCAACAACAACATGGGCAACTCTCCCCACCAAATCCACACCATGAAACGAGAAGACGCATCAACCATAACTGAAGAAGACCTCTTGCAGATACCCAGGGGTGCCCGAACCATGGAAGGACTCCGGCTCAACACCCGCGTTGGGATCCAATACTTGGCAGCATGGCTTACTGGAACCGGGTCGGTCCCGCTTTACAACCTCATGGAGGATGCTGCAACAGCTGAGATAAGCAGAGTTCAGAACTGGCAGTGGTTGAAATACGGAGTTGAGTTAGATGGAGATGGGTTTGGAGTGAAGGTGAACTTGGATCTCTTTGGGAGAGTTGTTGAAGAAGAGATGGCTAGGATTGAAAAGGAAGTTGGGAAAGAGAAGTTCAAGAAGGGTATGTACAAGGAGGCTAGCAAGATATTCACTCGGCAATGCACAGCACCAATGCTAGATGATTTTCTGACACTTGACGCCTACAACCATATCGTCATACATCGTCCGAATGGATCATCTAAGCTCTAGAAAAACAATGTCATATTCGGGGGGAAAATATCTGAAACATCATCGGGTTTTCTGGGCTTTCGTTATTTTTCTCTGTTCCGAGTGTGATTTTGTGTTCGCTTTGTGACGACTAGAACTACTGCTGCTACCAATAAAATAGTAATAATCGCTCGATGTTTTTGGAGCAGTTTCAGATAATGTTTCAGACTTGCTTGGTTTCTAGGAATGAAATTTGTGGACCTGGTTTCAGACAATATTCTATATACAGCAATGTAGACATGTCCGACTTCTGTAGTGTTCATAACGAAAACAGTAGAAATTTTAGCACAAAGCAATCATATGAAAATGAATAAGGAGTTTACTGTGTGGTTAAGTATTCAGGCAAAGGACAATTATCACAACTTTTTTTTACGTGATTGATCAACTGTTTTTGAGATAACATGAACAGGCAAGTGTTAGAGAGTGTTAAAGAAATGATTGGTATAGAATTGGAAGAGCCGTAACAGAAAACAAACAATGAGTCTCTTTTACTTCTATGTATGTTCTACAAACAAGGTACTTTTTAAGAATCTCTATTGATTGCATTTACCAGATGATCACCACAATTTTGATTATCTAAATTGGATTGTTCCCTCTATTTTCCTAACTAGATCTTTCCTCTTTAGCCTAATCAAAACAAAATCAGAATCAACTAAGTTAGAGTGCTCAAATCACATTAACAGTTTGATATCACGTGGCAATCACGATCAAGAAAACCAAGATTCTAAAACTCGTTAGGCGCTCCCAGGTCGGCCGGCCAACTAGTCGGGCGACTAGTGGGTTAGTTGGGCTAGTCGACGAGGGGCCTTCTAGCGCCTAGTCGGCGAGTATTCGGCCTTCCCGACCTTCTTTTAGAACACTTAGAAAACCCCTTCTAAAGCTACAATCTCAAATGTATCAGCTGTTATTATACACCACAGAAGAAGCATCAAACTCATGAAAGATAACCAGAAAATCAAGGAAAAGCAGAGCCTTTCAGCAAGTCTTTTGTCTCTAATCAAACGCACAGGAATTAATAGAAACCCCTTTTACAGAGTCCAGTAGTCCACCATGAAACGATCCAACCAATAGCGAGAGAAGAAACGAATTTCGTACCTGTTCTATGCAGAGGAAAGAAGAAGAACACTTCACAAACCCTAGCTTTTGATTTGAGCTGGCTGGTGAATCGAAGAGGGAAGAGAGGAGAGAGGAACACGTACACACACGGTGAGGGTTATTCGCGGGAAAGAAAGGGAATTCAAGGATATCCTGGTAATTTAAGCGTCGAAATTGAAGGGCAAAAAGGTCAAAAAAAAAATTTGGATCTTTTCTCAATTTGTGCGTGGCATCCTTGCGCGGGGCCATGCTAATTTTCTCTGTATTGTTCCAATTTTAGAAAATTGATCCTTCCCCTCCCCGACACACCCCCCTCCCGGCCCCACCTCCCTCTTTCCCGTTTAACCCCTCCCCCGACACATTCCCCTC
>JAXBDA010007264.1:0-18094 GCA_036023075.1 Gaultheria prostrata
AAAAACTTTAGTAGTTATATTACAGTGCAGACCAAATAGTTCTCCTTCCACTTTCACATAAAAGTTCAGAGAGGTGAATGAAAGCTAAAATTGCTTCTTTTTCTCTCCTGTGCAGTTTCCACTTTCCAAGTTAGATATGGGAGGGTTTTATCAGCCGTGCGTTTCCCTTGATCTCTTGCTCCTTTGATATTGGTGAAGCTGATCTGGCAAGAGTTTATCAATATTTGGTAGTTGAAGTTTCACTAGATTTTGCAGTTGAGTAAGTAGGTGTGTTATATGATAATTTGATGCCATATATTGAATACATGATTGGAGGCTTCAGTTTATAGGAAAGAAGGTTGCTTATGTCCTGAGCCAGGTCTTGGAGTTATAGGCTGAGTTATAACCAGCATTGGAGGACGGTCAGAGGTGCAGGTAGGAATACCGTCTTCCTCCCAGCTTATTAGTCTGGTGATTGTTTCCATGTATGCTGGAGGGGCAAGAATCTCGGGCGATTACATCTCATTCTGCGAAGGTGATTACATCTTGGGTGTGGCAAGAATCTTATAGAGGGTCTTCTATGCAAAAGCTCAGGTATTGATGTTAATGCACAATGCCAAGTCACTCATTGGTCTTTTTTTTTGGGTGCTGGAGAAAGACTCTTGGTGGTTTTGTTGGAACCGCGAATGTGGGATATGTTTTGCTAGAATGAATAAATTTCTAAACTTGTACCCTTCCTTTAGCTTTGTAATGTATTTTGATCTCGGTAGGGTTTGGAATATTTTATATATTTTGCAATTAGTTTTTTTACAACGAGGCTAAAATTCAGTGGGCCGTTTGCTAGAGGCCATGATTTGGATCCATTGCCTACCTGTGTGATTTCTCTCCTGGAAAATTTCTTTAGAAAACGATGGATCTTACAATTTAAGCTTCATGGTGGCGGTATTCAGAGCTACTCGTGTAATTCTTAAACATAGCTGTGTGTGTAAACCAATATATTTTCCATTCTTCTTTGTTCTCTTGTGTGTTGACTTTGTTACATGTTTACGTTGGTTACTGAAGTATATATGTGATAAAAACTTTAGGTATACACGGATGCAAATTATATATCGGATATCCTACCCGTATCAATTAAATCTTCGTCATTTTAAACCTAATGGACACGGGCATGACTACTGGTGCAATTGTGCTAGCAGACAAGACACAAGCATTGCAGCACTAGCGGAGTCTCTTTCTATTATGCCTTTTCCAATTGGGACCTCTAGGCGCATATCGATGTAAATCAAGTACCTAATTTTGGTACAAGTACCAGACACTACGTTTGTAGATGCTGGCACTCAGGCACACAGCACCAGCAGACTATCTTTCTGTTCAGCGCCTGTATATTGTAACCTCCAAGCATACATGATACATCCAAAAGCTTAGAGAACGGATAAGCTAAATCCTCTGTCAAATGGCTGGGTTGTGGTGTTGGTATGGTAGAAGGACATTGATTTAACTTTAATTCTTCGGAATCACACCTGCTATCTGCTTACTTGGGCTTCGGATTTGTATTTTGTCGTCAAATTTTCTCTATTTTTTTATGCATGCTTTTTGTGGTGTTAGGTTTCTCTCCAGCGATTTCCCTGGTATGGATTTGCTGGGTTGATGAGTTTTGTGTTCCTTTCCCAAGTAATTACTGTCCAAATTTTAGTCCTTTGTTTCCGAAGCAGTAATCTTTGATTAATCTGTCCAATGCAAAAATTTTACATGAACGTAAACATAGTCATATTAATCTGCACTGGCTTATGTTAAAAACGACGACATTGCTTGGCCGCCACTTGTTTGAGGGTGATAATGCACGGCGTTGTTGATTTTGAATTCAGGACCTACACAGAGGTATGATACCTGGACGGTATGTAAAGGCTTGTAGCCATTGAGCTGAGATGCAAAACCTTAGCAGGATTTGTAGTTATCCATGTAGATACATTCAAAGAATTTGTGGCAGCAAAAACAGGAGAGGAAATATCATCAAATGTGATGGTTATATTTGTTAAGAGATGCAATCAATTAGTTTGATCTCTTTAATTAAGTCTGGGTCAAAGATAACCAATGATGGAGGTTATGATGATTGATGGCAATGGAATTTTTTGGGCAATGATTGGGTATTTTGGGTCATGATTATGAGAAGAATTTGCATACAGAGAGGGTAGGCACACGTGGTGTGCGGCACCTGATCCGAGTCGTTCAAATATGTTTTGGACGGCTCAGATTTGAGGGTGGCATTTTTGTAAATTTTGGGGGCAAATTTACCCTCTCAAATCTGGGCTGTCCAAAACTTTGTTTGGACGGCTCGGATTGGGTGCCGAGCACCACGTGTCCCTACCATATCCATATGCAAAAAATTTGGTTGTTAATGAATGATGATGGCACAACATTAATTGAAATTGCAGTTCAAAAAAATTTGGCCGGATAGTTGTATAGCCCTCATTTGAAGTGCGAGATTTTGGATTTGACTCCTATGAATAGGAGATTAATTAGTTGTGGTAATCTAACATATACTAACCTACATACTACGTTTGGCAAAAGATAATGAATAACGATGGCTGAAATTTGTGAATAGTAATTGCTCAAATCTTCTTTTCCTTTTACAAAGATCCTCAAAAACAAATTGTTCATCCAAACACAGCTTTAAAGGTCTAAGGACTCCAAAACCTTTTCATATATTGTGATGGTGGATTACTCTTGGAGTTGTTTGGAGTGGAAAAATTGTTTGCATTGGAATCATCAATGGAGAGAAAGCAGCAAGGGTACTAGGAGTACTAGGAAAATTCACCAAATCAAGCTTGTGGTGGCCTAGGTTTTCCAGAGCCTCAACTTGTGACCTAAGGAACTTGGGATAATTTGCAGCCTCATCAAGCATTGATGCAGTGTCCAGCTTAAATGAGTTGTACAAGAAAATTCATTTCCTAGCACTTTCTACTATTTTCATGCTAACGACATCGACATACCGGAAAAGTGTCATTATTTTTTCTTTCTTGCATTTTCAATCAATTTTCACTCTAACCAAATGTACTAAAACTTTCAATAAAACACAACTTTAAAATCTTATACGAGAAACACCTCAATTCCTGCTTCTCTAGAATCAGATTTCAGACCTTTTTTATTCTTTAGGATATTTTTTTTTTTGATAAGTAAATAAATATATTAAAGAGAGCATTAAGGGATGCTACCCGTATATAAAAGAGAGTCCATTGACAAAAAGGCCCTATATTGAACCAATAAAAAAATTGGTCAAGAAAAGGATAACATTCTCCCTTATCCCAACAATGCAAGCAATTCACCAAAAAAGCTTTTGGTTCTGAAAGGAGACTTTTCTACTCTTTCAAAACATCTCTAATTTCTCTCCCGCCAAATCATCCACATCACGCAATGAGGAATCATGATCTAAACACGCTTCCTTCTCATTCCCACTCTTGCACCTCTCCAACCAATTAGAAGCTCCATGACATTTCTTGACATAGCCCACTGAATACCAAATCAAGACAACACCGAAGTCTAAAATTCCTCTTATAAGAACCACAATTTTTTCGGGAAGGCCCCAACACCTTTCTCCACCACACATTTTTATGTGAAATCCAATACTTAGTGTATGGATCTCACGAAAACGTAATGTGAAAGAAATTTTTTTTAAGACACCACATGGCGATGCCTAAGATCACTTAATTATTTCTCCCTATACTTCTTTACAGCAAATTGGAATTTGTACAACTGAAATAACAGAAGGAAAAAAATTGTCAAGGGGAAAAACAGAGCTTTTAACTGACAAAACAGCGGATCAAAAAAAAAAACTGACAAAACAGACTCTCTTTCTTCTCAGTAATTTCCAAAACCACAACACTGGATGGCTTTGGTGGCGCCACCGCTCTCATGCCACAGCCACAGCCACAGCCACCGCCACCACCAACCTCCCTTCTTCACCAAAAAATCAACCATCAAAATCTTCCTTCTTCACTCATTTCACATCCGACAAGCATCTCTTTATCCCACCACCCAAAAACACCCCAAAACCTCTCTCACTCTGTCCAACACTTCAACCCGCCAGCTCTCCTTACCCGAACAAATAAACAAGCTTTGTCACTCTGGAAACCTCGCCGAAGCCCTAACATTGTTGCAGTTGGAATTTGATCACGTCTCTTCGGTTTCGACGGCCCAGAAAGCCGAGGCTGTGAATATTTTACTGCAGGCATGCGGCCACCAGAAAGACATTGAAGTTGGTGGGAAAGTCAATGAGATTGTGCGAGCATCGACCCAATTCAGGAATGACTTTGTTATTAATACCCGAATCATAACCATGTATTCCATGTGTGGGTGTCCTCATGATGCTCGTTACGTGTTTGATCATTTGCAGAGGAAGAATTTATATCAGTGGAATGCACTGATTAGTGGGTACACCAGAAATGAACTCTGGTTTGAGGCTATGTCTGTATTTGTTGAGTTGGTTGCAAAGGGCGAATATAAACCGGATAATTTTACTTTCCCTTGTGTGTTTAAGGCTTGTGGTGGGAGATGTGATGTGGGTTTGGGACATGCTGTTCATGGAATGGTTATAAAGATGGGTTTGGGTTTGAGTTCGGATGTGTTTGTTGGTAATGCAATGATTGCAATGTATGGGAAATGTGGGTTTGTTGAAGAAGCAGATAAAGTGTTTGAGAGAATGCCCGAAAAGAGCTTGGTTTCTTGGAATTCGATTCTTTCTGCGTTTTCAGAAAATGGGTTGGCTCAAGAGGGTTTCAATGTGCTGAGGGAGATGTTGGAAGGTGAGGAAGGTCTGCTACCGGATGTTGCCACTCTGGCGACCGTATTACCATTGTGTGCAGGGGAGAGGCAAGTAGAAATGGGAATGGTGGTCCATGGATTTGCTGTGAAATTTGGGCTAACCCAGGACTTAATGGTCAGCAATTCCTTAATGGACATGTATTCAAAATGCGGGTTCTTACCTGAAGCCCAAACACTTTTTGATAATAACGAAGGTAAAAATGTAGTTTCTTGGAATTCCATGATTGGGGCTTATTCTAGAGGAGGGCATGTGGATATGACCTTTGGGCTTTTGAGGAAAATGCAGATGGAATGTGTGAAAATCAGGGCCGATGAAGTTACCATGTTGAATATGTTGCCAGTTTGTTTAGACAAGTCGGAACTGTTAACCGTTAAGGAACTTCATGGCTATACACTAAGAAATGGGTTTCAATATGATGTGTTGGTAGTCAATATGTTTATTTCAGCCTATGCAAAATGTGGGGCACTGAGATCCGCTGAAAATGTCCTTAATGGTATGGAGAACAAAACAGTTAGCTCTTGGAATGCTTTAATTGGTGGCTATGCACAAAATGGAGATCCATCAAAGGCTTTGGATCTATACCAACAAATGACACATTCAGGGTTGAATCCAGACTGGTTCAGCATTGGTAGCCTTCTTTTGGCTTCTGCCCACCTGAGATCAAAACAATATGGAAAAGAGATTCATAGCTTTGTGCTTCGGAATGGGTTTGTAATAGATTCGTTTGTTGCTATTTCACTTCTTTCACTTTATATTCAGTGCGGGGAACTCTTATTTGCACAGCTTTTGTTTGATGGAATGGAGGATAGGAATTTAGTATCTTGGAACGCAATGATTGGCGGTTATTCTCAGCATGGACTTCCTAATGAAACCTTAAATATGTTTCGTGAAATGGTTTCCAATGGAATCCAACCCGATGAAATTTCAATAACCAGTGTGTTGGGGGCCTGTTCACAGTTATCCGCTCTGCAGCTGGGAAAAGAAGCCCACTGCTATGCTTTAAAAGCTCAATTAACTGAAGACATATTTGTTGGTTGTAAAATCATAGACATGTATGCCAAATGTGGATCAGTAGAAGCATCTAGAAAGGTTTTTGACCGACTAAAGGAGAAGGACGTGGCATCATGGACGGTTGTTATTTCGGGATATGGAATTCATGGGCATGGAAAAGAAGCCCTAGAGCTATTTGAGGAAATGCAACGTTTAGGGTTAAAACCTGATGGATTCACATTTATTGGTATTTTAATGGGATGCAGTCATTCTGGGCTTGTTGAAGAGGGTCTTAACTATTTCAATCAAATGCAGCCGGTTCATGGACTAGAGCCAAAATTGGAGCATTATGCGTGTGTTGTGGACATGTTAGGTCGTTGTGGGCGATTCCATGATGCTCTAAAACTTATAAATGAGATGCCAATGGAACCTGATGTTGCAATGTGGAGCTCATTGCTCAGTTCTTGTAGAATTCATGGTGAGACGGGTTTAGGTGAAAAAATTGCTGAGAAATTGTTAGAACTGGGGCCAGATAAAGCTGAAAATTATGTTTTAGTATCGAATTTATTCGCTGAATCTGGCAATTGGGATGATGTGAGAAGGGTGAGGGGGAAAATGAGGGAATTAGGCCTCAAAAAGGATGTTGGGTGTAGTTGGATCGAAGTTGGAGGGAACATTTACAACTTTTCCGTGGGTGATAAAGGGGTCCCAGAGTCTGAGGAGATCCATGAGATGTGGAGAAGACTGGAGGAGAAGATAAGTGGAATTGGGTATGTGCATGATACAGGTTCAGTGCTTCACAACTTGAGAGAAGAGGAAAAAATAGAGATTTTACGAGGGCACAGTGAGAAGCTCGCGATCTCTTTTGGATTATTGAAGACGACAGAAGGTGTAACGCTCAGAGTAAGCAAGAATCTACGCATCTGTGGTGATTGTCACAACGCGATCAAGCTAATATCGAAGGTTGTTGATAGGAAGATAGTTGTGAGGGACAACAAGCGGTTTCACCATTTCAGCAACGGGTTATGTTCTTGCGGGGATTATTGGTGATGAAGAAGTGGATTAACTATTTTTTCGCTCTAATTTAGTGTCCCATGGAGGAGGGTAAAGAAGTTTTTGTCATAGCAAAGGAATTTTGAGTAAGCAATTGACTCCTGGGCTTAAAACAGATGCTCATATGTTCTTTATCTGTACATGTGTTGCGGACCAGCTGTTTTTTTTTTTGTACTAGTTCCTCGACATGTTCTTTGTGTAACCATTCAGACCCAAATCCTTACTTAATGTAATTAGTTGATTCGAAAACGCAAGTGTTTTTGCCTTCGAAATAAGTTGTATGGTTGTAAGATAAGCAAACTGTATATTGTACAATGTGAAGCTGTAGATTTCAGGTTTTGTATGAAATAAACAATAGCAGTTTTGTAAGCTGTCTTGTGAAAAGTGTGCTTCCTTTATCTTCTATGTACCGTTCGAATTTTATTGGATGTCCCCAAGATACTTCTATCAAATAGTTTTATAGATACCCCATTATCAAATGACATACTTTTATCAAATAGTTCTCTCTAGTATTATATGGCCGATAAAAAAAAAATTAGAGTATAATTACCTTTCGTATCAATGCCTCTTGCTTCAGTTATTTTCTTTGCACATCGAAGTAGCATTTTTGAATAATAGAATTAAGTTACTTCATATTCAACCCATTTCTCAAAGGATTAGAGCTCTGAGATTCCACAAATAGAAGGGAAACAGTTTTTTTTCATCCTCGAAGTACATAATTTCTTGAATGTTTGTTTTTATAATTTTTTTTGAGAACATTGTATTATAGTGCCTAGTGACATTATCAAAGCGTGTGTTAATCTAGGATTCTCAATTTCACCGCCAATGAGAGTGAGATTATCGTTCGACTCTATGAGTTAGAGTATACTAAACCAATTAATTTTTTCTATATATTTAGATTTTTTTAGTTTTGAGCCATTTTTTTAATCCTTGAATCGCCTAATGTATCAAAAAGAAAAGTGGACAAATATGACTAAATGATTAAAAAAGAGTTTGCTAAAAATAAAATAAATCAAAACAAAACATATTTATTTCGTACTTTTTAGTTTTGGGTGTAGATTTTTCCTTCTCTATATTTGAGTAACCCTTTTATAATCAAAACAAGCCAATAAAATCAAATAAATATTTGTTGGAACTATTGGAGTTCAACAACAAAATTAAACTACTTACCATAAAAAATAGGAAAGTGAATAGCACTCTACTTTATTATAAATGCACTCCAAAATTTATCTTCTAATGCTTGAGTTGTGTAATTTTAGGCACTAAATGACAAATTTAAAGTACATTTTACAAAAAAAATGGAGTGCTAAAATCCTTGACCTAAAAAAATAAGTTACCAAGCTTTATTAGAATCACACTTTTAACCCCGAGCTCGTGAACATTGAGATTGGTCCTAACTTCTAAAATTAATTGAACTGTGCTTAAGCTGGCCAGGATACACAATGAGATTGGTTCCATAATTAATTGAACTGTACTTAAGTTGGTCCGAACACGCAATAAAATTGGTTCCAAAATTAATTAAGTACGCTTAAGCCGGTCCGAACACGGGATTATAAAAAGAATTGATCGCACTGTAGCCAGCATCAGCTCAAGTCTCAGTCCAAAGCAACAGTTTAGTGACCTTCTTCATTAGTCTCACTCACAGCTCGCAATTTCTCAAAAATCGAATACAAATGGCGTCAGTCACCTCTTCTCCCTCCAATTCCACTTCCAAACCCACTCCTCTCTCGCCTCCATCACACCAACCCCAGGTTCTCTCTCTTCTTCTTCCTCTCTCTTACTTTATACATCTGGGTATATTTCTGTGTTATGTATGTATATCTTTGTATACGAGTCCTTTGGTTGTTCTGCTAATTTATTCAAGTTTAGGGTTTTGTGAAGGATGTTGCAGCTGACAATGGCGCCCCTGATGCCCTCGACAAAAAGACTCCATCAGTCGATCCCTTCGAGTGAGTAAGCCCTCCGTTTCTTATCATTTTTGGTCCAATTCTTTTCCTGCCAATTCAATTTCTCCATTCGATTCCATGCTCGCCTGAAATAGTGCTTTACGTTACTAATTCTGGGTCTTTTGTGGTTGAATATTTGTTGGTACCACAATGTTGTACTAGCAGATTTGAATTTTTCAAAACAATCGAAAAATTAGTCAATAACTGGGTTTTATCTGTTTGGGTTCGCATAAGAATAAGGAAAAGGAGAAGACATGCCATAACGCTTTGGAACTTAACTGGGTGCATATTTACATATCATGAAAACTAGACATTTGCTTCATGAGTAGCATTTAGTTTAATTAGGAAAAGGATTTTCACACCCCCTTTTATCCCCAACACTCCTTTTTTTTTTGGCTTTACTCACCTTAAAATTACCAAATTGCCCGCAATTTGGTAATTTTAAGGTGAATAAAGACCAAAAAAAAAAGGAGTGTTTGGAGATAAAAGGGGTGTGAAAATCATTTCCCTTTAATTATTCTTTCAATTATCATGTGTGAAAAACAAACCATCTATGTTTGGTGTTTAACCATCTATGTTTGGTGTGAAAATCATTTCCCTTTAATTATTCTTTCAATTATCATGTGTGAAAAACAAACCATCTATGTTTGGTGTTTAACCCACTAACAAACCATCTCTCTCTCTCTCTCACACACACACACACGCACACTCGTGCGCAACTAGTGCTTGCTTTCATCTTCCGCTTGGTGCTTGGTTCTCACGCCAACTCTTGGATTGCCTAATGGCTTATTGATCTACTCTTAACCAGATCCTTTGTGACGTATTCTTGTTTGCCAGGATGACGTTTAACTTTCTTGTCAACACCATAGTCCGATAAAAAGGGAAAATAATTATCTTCTGTGAGACCTTCAATTCTCTCTCTCTCTCTCTCTCTCTCTCTCTCTCTCTCTCTCTCTCTCTCTCTCTCTCTCTCTCTCTCTCTCTCTCTCTCTCTCTCTCTTGCCCGCTCCCGCGCTTGTGTGTGTGCCCGCCTGCACATGCGTACTAAAGCACATCCTGCATACAGGTGGTCACGTACAACGCGAGGCTCAAAATCACGTGTCCAGTTATATATGCCTAGGAATAGATGCTTGGTGAACTTGCAAATCACATGGTCAGTTACAAATGCTCATGAACCGTTATTTGATTCAAAACTTCCAAGAAGTAGTTTTGGTTCTCTTTGTTTTTTGTTTCTTTTGAGGTCTTTCTGTTAAAAATTAAAGTAGATGCATTCATGTGGAATGGAGTTGCATATCCAATCTATGGGATGGAGCATATGCTCAGGAACAGATATTTACTTTAGCCGACAAATAGAAAATGGATCCATATACGACATTCAAACATATCTGTCTCTCTAAAACCTTTTGTTGCTCTCCTGTGAGTTTATTGTTCTGCACTTTAAACAAGTTAATATGTTTTCTTTGCTTTCCTTTGATGCAAATATATTTATGTCTTGCTGAAAGTTAACTTCTTTAAGTCTGCTGCCAGTTTGTGCAAAAACCAGTAGCTTCGTGGCTTTTTTTTTTTTTTTAGCTTTGCCCTCTATTTCGTGTGTTCTCTTGATCACGGTGTTAATGCAGCTCACTTTACCGTTGCTACCATTTAGTGTTAAGATGTCTACTGTGCGTTGTTAAACTTGAGAATTATGCATAAAATTCAAATGGTAAAGTTTGTTGCTACTCTGTAATCAGAGCCAATATGTAGTATTTTTTTGTTTTGTTTATGTAGGGATATGAACAGCGAGGAGTATACCAAAAGGTTCAGCAAATATGAGGCTGACTACACTCGTCGATTGATGGCCAAGTACTTCTCAGATAAGGACATTTACGGGGGTAAACATCTAGTTGCTGTTTACAAGGTCTTAAATCATGGTTTACATCTATAATGGGATACCTCATGTGGTAACAGAGACGAAATGTGTATGAGGAGAATGTAAAGTACTCTAGAAGTAGTATAGTGAAATAGTATAGCTGAATGCCAATAACAATCGTCACCCCCCGCTACATTTGCAATCGGTATTTTTTGGTTACATTTTTCTTTGGAAATGACCCCTAATAGATATTGTGATGCTCGCATAATGATATCTTGTGGCATGCAATAGCATGAAAAATTATCATGGGTTCAGGTTGGCCCTATCCAGTTGCTGTCTTTTGCCAAGGTTCACATTCATTCGTTACTCTTATATAGAGTGGCTTTAGCAAACTAAAACACAAAATGCAAATAGAGTATATGGTTAGCTAACATTTACAAATGCAAAAAATATAGAACATGGACCTTGGTCTACGAATCTATTGCTATGACTTACAACTCTAGGACCACTTGTTATTTTCTTGGATCTGCACTTTAGGACCACATATAGTAGTGCTAATTTTTGACAACATTTAGATATTAGAAGTTGGGAATTTGGAGCTATTAGACAGCGCACACTAATTTCTATGTCATCCCAAATGGATTGTGTGCTATTGCGACTGAACCTCTGTTGGTTTCTTAGTACTATATGGATTACATGAACTTTTTTCAATTCTTCTGTGACCCCTAGAAGTAATGTGAGATGGAAAAGTATATTAACACAACACTTTATACAACAATGTACACAACACGTTTATGTGGCACTGTATCATTGGGCAATGTAAAATGGCATCTCATCCATTGCCCAATGATACTGTGCCACCTAAGCACGTTGCTCATTGTTGTGCAAAGTTTTATGTTATTAGCATACCTCAAGTGAGATTGCAGCACTAATTTGCATCCATCAATATCCACATCGCCTCAAATAGGATGACAAGACTTTTTATTTCCAGCATGTTGTCCTCTAATTAGTATCATATTAGTCATCTCATTAAGCGACTGCAATACTTGTGTGGTTTCGTGTGATAATGAGATGATGTCTGCTTGTAGTATTATCTTTTGTGCCCAGTTGTTGGGCTAGTTCTTGGTTATTTTCATGCAAGAAGTGATACTGACTCAAAACCATAGGCATAGGTTATAATTTTTTAACTCTAGGAGAATATTTGTCTCTTGCAGACAACATATTTGATGAAAGCAAGACCATCGATGGCGAGACTATTAAAGCAAGCAGGTAGAGTGAAATTGGAGCACATATGTCCATATAAACAGAAGTTCGTTATGTGTCAAATCAGATTCTAAGCTTTTGTTCGGGAATGTTTGTTTAGGTGGCATTGTGCTCAATCATATGCAGACCCTGTACAGTTCCTCAAAGAGAAGAGCATCTGCACTTCAGTGACTCCAGCAGACACCCCAACTAGCATATCAAATGGGAAGCACCCAATGCATGATGGGTGACGTCCAAGTCCCCACTTTACTAGGTTGAAACCCCAACTAGTCCCGGCCAAGGTTACAGAGTAAAGGAACCTAAACTTTAACCTGATGAATTAATGTGGTCCTTAGAAACTGCTTACTTCTTTCATCATAACTGTCTTGCGAACATGCAATAGTAGCTAGCAATCGCTAATATTTACCCTGTCAAAATACAGTTTTTGTTAGATTACTTAATTGGTGGTGGAGACTGGAAACATAGCGGAAATATACCAGAAACAATTTCTGTGCTAACTGGTTCTCCTATTTGGCGTATGTTATTTTTAAGCATATGGAAGCTATTCCAGATAGCTTATATATCATGTTAGTAATATGGCAACTACAACCTTCATTAACTGAAAGTGTCGGAAAACAAATGTCAAGTAAGAATAAGATAGAAACTGAATTTCTTACGATATCACATTAATTTAGTAACCAGTAAACTAGAAGCATAATTAACTATCATACCCACCTGTGGTACCTTGATGTACGACTTGAAAAATGGTCCCGATAGTTGGAACTATTGCCATATAGTGGATGCCGTACAACCACATATTTTTCTTGTCGTTACCGTGAAAAAGAAATTTACCACCCGAAAGGACTCTACCATTCTCCACCATTCTGCTTCCTAACCTAAGAGATTGTAGTTGAAGCACTCACGAAAATGATTCATAATCGCTGAAAACTATAAGACTTTTTTCTTAAGAGGAGTTTTTGAGATGATTAGAAGGCACTTATATCAGCACATTGAAAGGAGACTCCGCATTGACATCACAATCCTTGGTGCCTGGTGGCCATAGGATATCTTCCTGAAGCTTGCCACCATGTGAAATCCAAGTTAGAAGGTTTGTGTTAAAAAAGAATATGTTGCCAAAGCATGAAAGGTAACTTTCAACACAACTCTTTGAACTCTTACGCTTTTAGGATCTTGCATTTATCAATTCAAAGGAAAAGGAAATTATGTATACCAGTATATGTTTATCTTTATTCAGGTACCAAATAGTAATACTAGGTGTTTTTGGAAAAACATACCCACTTATTTTTCTATTCACATTTTCTGAACCATCCAAATAAAAGAAAAGGTTTTCAGATTCTTTCTTATCCCACTTTGCCCTTCCTCCCTCCAAATGCAACACCCAACATAGCGTTAGTAAGCATAATTTGTTCAAGTTACTAGTTAACTGAAATAACCTGTAACATCAATTTTGATTTTACAAATCACGACCTAGCTTGGAGATAATATTCGACTAAACACCCCACCATTTCTACTCCCAAAGACAGAACGTGGAGACTTAAGTTAGAACCTGAAGATTGAAGAACATTTTAGGCAATTGTAATGTACTACTAATTAGGAAGTTTGTGTTAAGGTAAATAGTAAAGGAGTGTATATGTCTTTTTAGCGTAACTCATCTTTCTATTACCTTTTAAATATTTTATGCTTCCTCTTGAAGCAATAGGTTCCTACTTGTATAGCTATCTCTTCAGGGAACTGACAAACTGTCACTTAGTCCCATTCTACTGATGGTGTCTATTCCTGGGCTTCCTAGGGTTCTACACCATAGGATTGAACCACCGTGTGGTGTTTGAATGTTTCGTAAACGTTCTTTAATGGTGGTCCTAAAGTCTTGTCTAATATCAACCATGAACTGTTAATGAGACTCATCTTTTTGTACGAAGCCCTTCTGAATCATTTGGCCTTCTGTAATTGAAACAGAGTAAAAGCCCTTTTGAACACAAAAGTTGCATGCAAATCTGTTGGGAAATGATTTAATGGTTGCCAAGTAAATTGCATGCTGAGCTTCTCGAGGAGATCCATTTTTTTGGCCAATGTTCATTGTGAATTTATATTTTTTAAAAATTTGGTTCCATCCCCAGGGATATTTTCAATCCTTGAAGGGTGTTGGTTAATTTGAAAAGGCACTTTGTTTTTTTGCTGTTGTTTTTTGCTTTTGTTTTTGTGTTTTTACTTGATAGAAAAAGCATATCTTGCACTTTACCCTTCTCTTGAAGATTCCTTTAATCTTGCTAATCTAGCTTAATGTGAATGCTAAACCCAAGTCAGAATTTTGTGAGTGGAAAATGGAAAAAGACTTTTGGACTAACCAGAGTGCATAAGACCTTTTGAATAGAAAAAGTTTCAAGAACATAGGACAACACAAACGATGGAAAGACATCTATCCACACCCTACGTTCTTGAATTGATGGAAAGGCATCTTAAGCTTTTGTACTTTTCCCAGCTCGTGATAATTCCTTTATTTAGTTGTAACTTGTTATACTGATTTTGCTAATCTAGTTGAATGAGACTAAAATCCGATAAGTAGAGGTTTGAAATCCTTGAACTTTATGATGTTATGTATGGATCTTGGGTTTGGCAAGGACTTGGTTACTAATGGTAGGGCGGCCGGGTGCAATGGTAAGTTTACCCCTACGTGACCTGGTTGTCATGGGTTTAAGTTGGTTAATAGCTTCTCCGCTTGTGGGAGTTAGCCTGTGTACATCCTTCTCCAGACCTTGCCATAGCACGAGGCTCGTGTACTGCGTATTCTTTTTTTAATGAGATTCCTTAAACCTCCATATTGAAAATTGACCTATATGAACACTTCCTACTTATAATACTTTATAGTTCCTTCTCGCGTCAATTGCCAATTCTTCGTAACACCAGTTGTACACTCCCTTTGTTCTGCCAAACCTTGTTGATTCTTCATTCTGGCAACCCTGGTTGATTCCGACTTGGTTCGCCATTCTTGAAGGAATAGGATTTCCAATGGGTGAGCCCTCTTCTAAGTGCTGCTTTACCTTGAAAACGAAATAAGCTTTGCTCCTGTGAGCACTATGCCCTTCCTTGGGTTGGGATGACCCAAAGACTAAATAGAATGTTACTTTTCTTTTTTTTGGGTAAACAAATGTTACTTTTCTTGTCAAATACATGTTTATTTTCTTCACGTTTTCTAACTTAATACGAAGAAATATTAAAAAACTAACTTCAAATTTTCATATAGCCAGCCTGAGCACCATCTCCTTTTTATGATTTCTTCATTCCATTATCTCCACATGGAAGGACCAAACATAGAATAGGTAGGCACTGAAACGCAAGTATGTAATAGCACAGGCAAAACTGCTACTTGACCTTAACTGGGACGCCTACCTTAGGTACCTTGTGAATTCGGGTTCTACAAATATCAATGAACACTGGACATGAATTTTGTCTAGCCACACCCTCCAACATACTCCAGTCCCGAACACATACAGAAGAAAATGAAAAAGTAAACACAAAGGAAAAGCATGAATCCGAACTTGAAGCATTCATAAGCAAGAAGTGCTTAATGCAATATCAGTAGAGATAATAGTGGAATTAAATGTCATTCATTTGCTAATGCAGATCCATCAGTTTAACAAGATCCTTACCCCAAAGGTGTCTGAACTTTTTCCCTTACAACCTATGAACACCTTAAATTCCACTAGATACCTTTACAGAACTTGAAGCATCATAAGCAAGAAGTGCTTAATGCAATAGCAGTAGACGTAAATATATTGGACTTAAAGGTCATTCATTTGTGTTTGCAGAGGTGTTAATTTATCAAGATCCTAACCACAATATGTGAACTTCTCCCTTCGTCATGTATAAACACCTTACCAGCCTTAATGTACCGGTTAATTTATCAAATTCTCGAAGCCAGGTATCGATGGATTTGAACCTTCTTCCCTCAGGCAAATATTGAAACCAACCTCTTCAAAATACCCCAAAGGTGTTTTATGACTAGCGATGAAACTCCGAAGCACATAAATCTCCTCCTTGAGTTGTGCATTTTCTTGGAAAATCTTGTTGATGCACTGCGATAGATTAATAAGCTCTTCAGTTACTTTAAGATTTGTTGTGGTGAGTTTGTTATTCTGCGACTATAATTCCTCAATTTGCTTCTTCCTTCGTAGTCGTGTCCTCCTTGCCGATTCTTTGTTTGACAACAGTCTTTTGTGCCTCAAATCACTGGCACTGGCTTTGGCTTCCTTCCCCTCTGCTGCAGTCATGGAATTCGAATCAGTGAATTGTTGTTGTGGGATGATGTTTTCGGAGAGAGATCATGGTGAAAAGGTTGGATATGGGGGTAGTTCGGGAATGACGTGTTTTTCTGAAATGTGGTGAAATATATTGATGAATCTTGAGTTGGGTTTGATGGGGGTGGTGTCTCATGATTTTCCATGTATTCTTGAGAGAGAGTGCAGAGGGGTTGTGCTAGGCACAACCATTCACTGGAGTGCATGGCTTTTTAGAGAGAGAGAGAGAGATGAAACATATGAAGGGATGAGACTACATAGATATAGGTATAGATATATGTTGTTGGAAACAGGGCGAAGCCTCTTTGCTTTCAGAAACTATAGCAGGAATATCTTGATGTGCAAGAGATTATTAGGGTCCTTTAGGTCATGTTTGGACGAGGGAATTGCATTGAAGATTTTATCTGGGAAAAAATTCGACGTGGAAACCAAAGAAATGAATTTAGTTTTCGTCACTCTCGAAGATACACGCCTCATTTTAATATTCAACATTTCAACTTTCGAAGATACGGGGGAGGAGAGCCAAGAAGCCAAAACGGACTCTCAATCAATCATCGGAAACATATCTGCAAAACAATAAATCCTGTTTCAATCTCCAACGAAACAGATGATCTGGGAATTCTTTCGCAGGTACGCATTTCTCAGACCTAACAGCCCATTTGGGCTAATTTTTTTTATATTTCTTTTGGTAGTTTCTCTTAATTGTTACCAAAATTCGAGTTAAATGTATATATTATTTGGATTATTGGTTTCACATGATTTTTTCAATTAATTCTGGTCTATATATATTTTTTATTCCCTCTTCAATCACAACGATTGGAATTAGAATCTTTGATTTCCTCGTCGTATTTTTTCCCAAAACATTTTTTTTAAGTCCGTTTTGGCTTCTTGGCTCTCCTCCCGCGTATCTTCGAAAGTTGAAATGTTGAATATTAAAATGAGGCGCGTATCTTCGAGAGTGATGAAAACTAAATTCATTTCTTTGGTTTCCTCGTCGTATTTTTTCCCAGATAAAACATTCCATGCAATATTCCCTCGTCCAAACATGACCTAAAGGACCCTAATAATCTCTTGCACATCAAGATATTCCTGCTATAGCTTCTGAAAGCAAAGAGGCTTTGCCATGTTTGCAACAACATATATCTGTACCTATATATATGTATAGTCTCATCCCTTCATATGTTTCATCTCTCTCCTCTCTCTCTCTCTCTCCCACTCTAAAAAGCCATGCACTCCAGTGAATGGTTGTGCCCAACACAACCCCTCTGCACACTCTCTCAAGCATACATGGAAAATCATGAGACACCACCCCCATCAAACCCAACTCAAGATTCATCAACATATTTCACCACATACTAGAAAAACACATCATTCCCGAACTAACCCCATATCCAACTTTTTCACCATGATCTCTCTCCGAAAACATCATCCCATTGCAACAATTCACTTAATTCGAATTCCATGACTGCAGCAGAGGGGAATGAAGTCAATGCCAGTGATTTGAGGCACAAAAGACTTTGTCAAACAGAATCGACAAGGAGGACACGGCTACGAAGGAAGAAGCAAATTGAGGAATTACAGTTGCAGAATAACAAACTCGCCACAACAAATCATAATGTAACTGAAGAGCTTATTAATCTATTGCAATGCATCAACAAGATTTTCCAAGAAAATGCACAACTCAAGGAGGAGATTTCTGTGCTTCGGAGTTTCATCGCTAGTCATAAAACACCTTTGGGGGATTTCGAAGAGGTTGGTTTCAATATTCGCCTGAGGGAAGAAGGTTCAAATCCATAGATCTTTGGCTCCGAGAATTTGATAAATTAACTGGTACAGTAAGTCTTGTAAGGTGTTTATACATGACGAAGGGAGAAGTTCACACATTGTGGTTAGGATCTTG
>JAXBDA010007265.1:0-18094 GCA_036023075.1 Gaultheria prostrata
TATAGAGAGAGAGAGAGAGAGAGAGAGAGAGAGAGAGAGAATGATTATAAAAGACAAAGGTCGTGCCAAAACTTTTGAGTCGTGCCTTTTAGGCACACGGGCTTGCGCTAACTACAAAGTGAACATTTCATTAGGTTGGAGTCAAATTACGTCGCATCGTGCCTTTAGGCACGTGCATTCCCTATAGCTCCATAAAGAGGAGAGATCATAATCCAATAAGGAGAATAACAACCAGACATAGGTGGGTAAATTCAAACTCTTGATCTCCTAGTAAGATGCAGTAGTTTTGACTAACTAAGTTAGCCCAAATTGGTTAATTCTGTTCTACTGGTGTTACAGAACTTTTGAAGGATTTCAGGTGTGACTTCACTCATCCAAGACGGATTTTAACAAACTGATCTTGACAACCATTCAAGCCAAAATAAACTCACCAACCTAATCTAATGCACATGCCTTCTTATGGAAATATACTATTTTTTTTTTCTTGGCGAAAGTCAATATTAGTAGTTGTTAGTGAGATTTGAGCTCCATGTAAAATGCATATATAGGAGCATATGGTGCCTACCATTGAGCTAACACTCCACTTACAATATTACTACATTTGTTGAGAAAAATGTGGTTTGAAAACCCCAAGGTGTTGGCCAAGTGGTCTTTGCTTGGGATTTAGAGGTTCGCTCCCTTCTATCATCTCATGTTCAATTATTCTTGCCAGCAACTCTTGGGGCCACATCACTCAGCAATGTACATTCTTGAAAGGGCCGTGGGAGGGGCTGTTGTGTTAAGTTTGAATAGCTGGCTCGGGACACCCTGCTCAACACCCAAACTCCATTATCTTCTTGCTTGATCAACACCCAAACTACATTATCCTCTTGATCAACACCACCCAAACTTCATTGTCCTCTTGATCAAGTATATATCGTTATACAAATCATAAATTTATCCAGTGCATAGGAAAAAGACAGTTGTCGAATGTTGAAATCGAAAGCTTCCAAAGATTGGACCACCAAAATAATTTGTCGCTCCAACTTCCAATAATACGTAGTACTTTTTTTTTTTTTGGTAATTCGGAAATTTAATACTCCATATGTAGTACTAGCAAACCTTCTTTCATGATTAAACATATATCTGTGCAGATAGCTCCATTTAACTGTCTAACAGGACTAGGTGGTCCACATGCATTTCTGGGATTCATTCACAAATTTTCTTTCCTGAGATGAATCAAATGAAGTTGGTGTGTCCTAAACTTTTACCATTTTCGAACGTGGGGCTGATTCTCGATTCTGAATGACACAAAAGTAAGGCAGAAGGTAAAAGTTTAAATGCAACGCTGATCGTATTTTGATACTTTCACGCGCATTTGTCATTTTACATGTGCTACGCCGGACCTGTCAGATTATGCACACACAATTGTTACCATCATATATACTTTGAAATCTCGTGAGCACATGTAAAACTCCCTCCGTCCCGGAAAGTTAGACACTTTTACTATTTCAGCCCTACGAAAAAATTGTCTGTATCTTTGAATCCGTAATGTTTTATATAAGCAATATGGATCTCGTTTGATAGATTTCAATTAGTTATTTAACAAAGTTTTGAAAATCACTTAAAACATTATGAATTGAAAAATATATGCAATTTAGAAATGACACGCAGTCCCAAAAGTGTCCAACTTTAGGGGACGGAGGGAGTACCAAATTGTGTTATGACAGATGGACTCTTTCATGGATTTATGACCATACCCACCGTAACTATCAATATATATTTGATGCATTTTATGTCTCTGTAGGCTGTGTTTGGATCTTAGATTTCTCAAGAAATAAAGAGGAGAAATAAAAAATAAAAAAAACTATCACACGTTTCTTGACAAATTCCTCATCCTAAGATGCGGTTTTTAATTCTAAGGGTTATCAGCTCACTCTCATAGGACTTTGGGTTAACGAGGTTCCTATTTGAGGCGTGCAAACGACGAGTCCTCTCCTCACGCCTTGTAATCATGCTGGCCCGGCTGTGACCCACTACTCCAGTAGCCTGTTAGGATTTTCGAAACCTCTCAACGCCCTACGGATCTTGGGAATAATGAATCACAGAAATCGCAAAGACAAATAATAGCGCGTAATGAAAAAACGGAAAGAAAGTGCGAGACACAAGATATATGTGAAAAACCTCAACGCGAGGAAAAACCACGGGAGCCACATCAGTCCATTATGAAATCGATCAACAAGAGTACAAGTCTTCTCGCAATTTCTCTAAGATTCGTGTTTTCTCTCGTCTCTCTTTGTTTTTCTCTAAAAACTGATAACCCTAAGTATGAGCAAACTGCTAAATAAATAGGTCGGGTCCTATGACCGAAATTACACACGGAGGTAAAAAAATATCGTTTTTGCTGCAGTCCGTAATACTCCTAAAGTCGCACCCTAGACTACAGCATACTTGTATCCCTGGAGGCTCCCGCCCCCGGTATAAATCGCCGCTGAAGGTTGTCTGCACCCTAACATAACCCTCAGTGAGGCAGTGGAGACCGATGAGTGGCTGGTTTCTCACGGACCTGTCGCAGGTCACGAGCTCTTATCGGCCTAAGGGAGAGGTTGCTAGAGCCGGTCTCCTGGTTCACCCTTTTCGACTGGCAAAAGCAATAGTGATTCCATGGCACCTTTTGATACCATTGGCTACCTTGTCTTGAGGTCATTCAGTTTGTAGTAATTGTCTCATTCATATCTAAATATCTAAATGACATGCCTTGTAGATATTAGGAAACTATCGTGCAATAATGATCCGGCACCAAACTAGAGTGGGTCCTGTCCACCAAGTGTTACCCTTGACACAAAAAAATTCTGAGATGCCATTCCAATATGTCTACTTACAGGTACTTAAGTTACATCATTCACATGACATGTTCACCCAAAGACATTTCCAAACGTACAAATGAAACATTAAATTTCATTTGATTAGTTGGAGAGGGAAGAAGATGGGATAAACGCGAGTCGGAATAAATAATAAGTTTCATTTCTTATAGGCCTGGGGTTGACTTTAATTTGGTGTTTGGTTCGCCTTTAGATTAGGGATACAAGAATATATATATATATATAATCCGTAGAAGGATCTATCTAGGGTTAAGACTTAGGGGAAAAATAGGTAATAGAGACGAAAACAAAATTTATTTCCCTGGATATCATAAATAAATTTTGAAATCTCATATTGTACCCTTCATTTTTAGATTAATTCAGCTTTTACTATTTTATATGTAAAAATGTAGAAAGGGCCCCATAGTGTTGTGCATCGGTGACATGAATGTGGGACCCATTGCACCAATGCCGGCCGATAGGGTGTGGCACATTAGACCATGATAAATAAAAATAAGTCAAATTAAAGCAAATAGTTAGCGTAGCATTACTCCTTTAAAAAAGCTACTGGAACATGGAAAAACAATTTATAAAATTAGAGAAATTCAACCTTATTCCATAATTGCATATTTAGGTCAGTTTACGGCCTTTGTTCAAATCATTCATTCTTTCGTTTGTTGATTTAATCTATCAAAGTCCCATCAAACAAAATTTTCACACAATCCGGAATTTTCAGAAGGAAATGAATTGAACTTCGTTGTGGACCCACAACAATCCAAAATGGACCACATAAGATAATATTAAGGAGTGGAGTGGAATAAAATAAGGTGAACATAAATGGAAATCAAGAAATCTTATGGCTTTCCATTGCCAGCATGAAGGACAAGAAGATTTTTACATCAGAGTAGCAAATGTATACAATGGAAAAGTTTACTTTTACAAACATATGAAACTTTGGAGGCCGAACCTGTGTAATTCCAAACATATTGACAAAATCCAGCGGTCGTCTTTGCTCATCTGCCCCTCCGTCCAATCCTGACCGGCATCGCACAGAATTTTAAGATTTTGAAATTGGCTGGGTCAAGTCTTGATTTATATTGTAACTAAAGCCTTAAAATCAAAATTTGAAAGTGTCAAAACGAATGCTGACTCAAGACAGAGGAGTTCTTGTTAAAATATACTTGGTCAAAAACTAGATCCACTATTGTCCAAATCATGATTCTCATGTTTTTTGGTAAACAAATGATGATGATGAAACAATGATACACGATAATTGTAAGCGTTTTTTTTTCCTGATCTGCAAAAGAAATTTCATGTTCGTGATTGGCAATTACGACACGATAACAGGAAAGGGCTATACATAATTGCTGGCAACAGAAAGCCACGAGTTCTTGGTTTCCATTTATTTTCATCTAATTTTTATACCATTGCCATGGGTTTTTGGCAATGGGAAAGCCAGTGTAATTCTTTCGCTCTTTCACAAAGTCGCTTGTTGATGTACCTATCGAGTATCGAGGTCTCATCAAACGTATTTTTCACACATTTCGGAATGGAAAAGCCTATGGGTACAGAAGAACATGTCCAGAAAATGTATAGAGAGCTCTCGGGGATCCACTTTTGGATCCCACACGAGTGATCCGAACCGTTCATTATTCTTAGAATATTTTTCCGAGGGGCTTCGCAAAATTTCAGCTAAATCGGACGGTTATAAGTGCTTGAACCAAAGTCCCACCGTTTCTAACAAAAAAAATTTGATTGAAACGGTGGAACTTTGCTTCAAGCACTTCTAACCGTCCGATAGAGCTTAAACTTTGTGGGCTCCCTCAGAAAAATGTTCTAAGAATAATGAACAGTTCGGATCACTCGTGTGGAACTCAAAAATGGGTTCCAGAGAGCGCTCTGTACGTTTTCTGTGCACTTTGTTCTGTGCACGTAGCAAGGTTTTTCGGAATTTATCGATTGAAATGAACTGAACTTCACTGTGGACCCGCAGTGGTCCGAAAGTGGACCAAACGAGACAATTACGTACTATATAGACTCGAGCAGGAATTCTGAATGAGGGGAAAGGTGGTGGTCCTATCACCCAATGCAGAAATGTGAATATAGACGGAGAGAATAATTTATTTGTGGACGGTCCGCAAACAAGAGTTTGCGCACTGGGCATCCGCGCCATCAATCCCAAAATTTAATGGTCCGGATTAATGCACTCTCTCTCTCCTCATTAAAAGCCAAAAAATAAATAAAAATCTACGCGTTTATACTATTTAATTTTCACTTATTTATTTGTTTTGGGTGTATTACGTATGTTGCTTGGATGATTAACTATCGAAATATGTAGGTTTTTGAATATTGAAAATATTTAACATTAATTGGAACATGTGTATTTTTTTGGATAGTCAGTATTTTGATGAATGGTTACTTTTTTAGTATTATGAACAATTAATCTAGACTATGTACAATTTTTTTATGTTAGTTATATACTTTGAGTGCCACCTCTGACTTAAAAACATGTCTCCGCCACTGAGTGCATGCCTGGAAAAATTCAAATCAGGTGAATGGTACAAGTTGTTTATCAGCAATTAGTTGAGGTGAGCATATGTTGCCACGTTAAAAAGAGAGGGTAGAAAGTGACGTACAATGAGCAAGAAATGAGAAGAGAATATAGAGAGAGAAGAAAATTCATAGAGTGGGTGTAAATTGGAAAGATAAAACTAGGCCTATTGATCTGGTACTTTAAACAACTTGGGCTAACTTGTCAGGAGGTCACAATCTCAAATCTCTCCACTTGCTCGTGGGTGTGTAATTGTGGGTGCCACCCTGGGTCCCAAAATTTTAGTAGTATTATTTTTGTATTTCAGAAACAATGTTTTTCTATAAAATGTGTATATTCTTCTTGGATATTATTCATGTTGAGGAGTGATTAATCGTTGAAAATATGTAACTATTCGGTATTAAGTAACATTTGGGTATTATAAATTACTTGTTTTTTTTTTATAGTAATTACCCATTTGTCTCATAAAGATAGTCTATTGTCAAAAAACGTATAATTTTTGGATAAAAGATTCAGCGCTTCTGTGCATAATTTTTTATGTTTCTTGACATCAAATTAAAACACTAATTACTCAAGTTTTTCATTTGGTGTTAATAAATTTTAAAAATAATGCACGATTGTGAACTTGTTTCGAATCTCCCCACCCATGTATTATGTAGGTCTTTTATATTTTTATTCTCCTATGGTTTGGAAAACAAAAATCTACTAGTACTTTTACTTTTGAGGAAAGTTTTTCAAGGAGTGATAACTGTGATAAAAACTAAAAGTCGAAGTCAAGTACTGGGCGATGCACTTTCAGATAGTGTCATGCTGATGTACAACTTTGAATTTCACCATTCAAGGCTCATGGTAGGAAGGAAGCTTTTAATCAGGAATGAATTGGAACTTTTGTTATATGATTGACCGGTATAAAAATCAATAAAATTCTACATAATGGAGACATGGGCGGAGCTATCTAGAGACAAAAGACCCCCTCTCATTTGAATTTCTCACAAGGATTTTGTTTATATATAGTTTGAAGTTAAATTTTACAATTTTGCCCTGCAAAAATTAAAAAATTACCCCAATTTCCTTAAAATTCTTTGAATTCTCAAGTATTTTCTTCTTTTTGAGACTTGATATTTTTACGAATGAGGTTTTTCTACATTGTTTTCAAAATATAATAAGTCATTACTATGAATTATAGAGCAAAAATACATGTATCACTGTATGTTTACGTTAGAGTTCACCTCTTAATTTAGTTATTTCTTTGCAGCAGCAAATAGAAAAAATAACTTGCATATATATCTAATTTTTGACCCCGCTAACTTAAAATCCTGACTCCGTCCTTGTATGGAGTGCCGTTAGGGGTTGTTCTGAATTTCCATTGCACAAAAAAAAAAAGTTTTGTTCTAGAAACTGAGTTATTCTCAAACTGATCTTATTGCACTTTAAGAGACAGGTCATTCTCTCACAATACACTAACTCAAAAAGTCAACTGAAGCCAGTTTATGGAATAAGAGAGATGACAAAACCCTATACTTTTCATTACGAAACCAACAAATTGGAGAAAGATTGATTATTTTGGATAATTGACTTTCACATCCCCCAAATTATTATCCACACCCTTTTTTTTGTCTTTTAGTAAAAAATTTACACATAAAAAGTTCACTAAAAGACTAAAAAGAAAGTGTAGATAACAATTTAGGAGGTGTAGAAATCACTCCCCTTATTTTGTGGGAAAATTTTTGAGCTTATAAAAAGTTGAATTTTCGCTTCTGGAAATTCTCACAGTAATAAAACATAAAAAAGAAAACACTCAATTTTGTGAACAATGTTAGTTGACTAATTATATTTCAAATGGGCGACATCAAACTAACATGTGTAGTAATATATGCTTGGTATTTTAAACATGCATATCTTATTAAATTCAGTAACTACCGAAAAATAATAGAGTTGCTCTTTGTTCACCCACCTTTAATCATTCCATGTGAAGTTCACACAAACTCCAATCCAATGATCAAATACGTTCATATTATAGGACATTTTCTAGTTTTTTTTTTCCCCTATAAATCAACTCAATTGCATACTTGAACTAAGCATTCAATTTTTGGTCTAAAATTCTTGACTAGAATTATAACCCAAAACAAGTATCATTTGATCAACAGTTTGCTGATATCGGAAAATCTAAACTCTACAAAAGAACAGATCTGATCATCAGCGTGGTGGTCGTTATAGGCCTCACATAGAACGAGTAATGTTTACCCACCTTTTGAGAGGTTGAAAAATATTTCCACATATAGTGATCTAATAATTCATGTTCCTACCGTGTTTATCATTGTATTCCACGTGAGAGAACTAATAGTCCACACAGAGAGTTTTCTACAGAATTGGTGTAGTTGCAATCTCATTAAAGAAAAGGAGAAAAAATTGGGTGTCAAGTGCGCATCGCGGCCGTCCAAAAGTGTTTGGACGGTCCAGATTTCTCCCAACCTTTCACCTCTCTCTCCCCTATTTCTCTCTTTAAAATCTTTGCCGTCCATAACACTTTTCGACGGCCGAGATGCGCGGTCAACACCACGTCACCCATAACCGCTCGACACCCAAATTCTTCTCAATTTCTTTACCTACTAGCAAACATAAAGATTTGCTGTATGGGAATGAAACTACAAGACATGACCATTTTGTCCATCCCACCAATATAGCTTCTTCCCCACCGGAGAAAATAGGATAGGAATTTCTCTAAACTACCAATATGTCATATATACAAACTTAAAAAAAACAAAAAACAAAAAACAAAAAACAAAAACAAAAACAAAAAAATGAAAATTTTCTTTGCCGATCAAAAAAACAAAAAGAAAAAGATTAAGACATGATCATAGTATTGTCTTCTCACTAATTTCCTCCTCCTTCCCCAAGGGAGATAGAGGATAAGAAAATGAAGTATCTGCAGAGGAAAATGAAGTAGAGGCATCACAACAATTAGAACTATTAGAAGAAGGAGAAGGAGAAGAAGAAGAAGAAGAACCTCCTCCCATTGAAACAAGCAAATCAACAAAGGCTCCAACTATGAACCTATGGTTCTTCTTCCCATTCACCTTCAAGTACCACCCCAACAGCTCTTCCAAACACTCCCAATCTTTCAACCCATAACTCTCCACCATCTCCTCCATCGACCTCTTGAAATCCTCATATGGGTCTTCAGACTCCATTGCCAATACCACACTACTCTCTTTGAACAACACCTTATGATGATGATGATCATCATGACTTGTTGCGGTGGCCGCCTCCTTTTCTTGTTCCTTCAAAATGGATCTGGAGTCACCGAGCTCGAAAAAGAGCCTATTCGACTGGGCTCCGCGGACAATCACGTCTTCCACGGAGCCCAGTTTGCAGTCCTCCTCCTGGTCTTCGAACCGGGTGGAGAAGCTCCGTGCGGATTGCGAGGAGTTTGTGAACCATGACTCCGGGGTATCGACACCGTCGGTGTTTAGGTCGAAAAAGACCGAGTTGACGGTCTTGAAAACGTCATCTCCGGCCCGGAAAGAGAGGGTCTTTGGCTGCTTGCATAGGGCCCATTGCCATGGATGATGCCTTGGTGCTTCTTGTTCTTTGTTGTTTGACAGAAAAGGAAGTTTCATTTTCTTACCCATTTTTGAGCTTTTTGTAAACAAAAAAGATAGGGCTTTGAATTTCTTTTGTATGGCTTGTGAATACTATTGATGGTGATCAGAAGGTATAGTAGGATGGGGGGAGAATATAAAGGAGAGGTGAGAGAGGAAGGTGGAAAGGAAATGGGGGGTTTGGTAGGACCTATCATGTGTTAATTTAAATGTTGGGGGGTTTGGATGAATTTATTGGGTATTTAATGAGTCCCATCTAACAGGTGAATCATAGCAGTAATTTTTGGTCTACCACAATTCTATGAGGTGTCTGGACACTTCCTTTTCAACTTTTTCCATTCTCTTTTTTTGATTTTGGGTGTTTGGGAGATACCACCCAGAACTCATTCTCTCAAAATTCATTTTTCATTTTGATGAAAGGAGAAGAGAAGTCAAAAGTAGGTTGGAGATAGCTTTTTGACTTCTTATTTTTCACTTTTCTCATTTTGATTAACAAAAAAGATCTACAAAATGTATTCTACACATATCTCCCAAACACTACCCCTGTTGCAAAATGCATTTTGCATATTTCTTCCAAACACTCTTCCCAGATTCAAAACACATTCAGACTATAATCCAAAAAGCCAAAAAATTAAAAATGAAAAGCTGAAGAGTAGGCTCTCAAACACCCTCTATATGTTGGGACCAATAATTTATTATTTGCCTCATGTTGGTACATGCCCGTATAACTTGGGTTGTACCACAACTCATAATTTCCTAGGGTAAATTACACTGACACCCCCTGGATTTTCTTGGATCACACTGGCAACCCCTTTACTCTGAAATTACAATGGCAACCCCTGTTGAACAATGTTGGTTAACTCCGTTAAAATATCAGTCAAGGTTACGAAAACACCCTCACTTCTGCTCAAATTCCATCGACAACTACAATGGAAAACCTACACTAGCGGATGCTGAAGGGGTGAACTAGACGACTGTCGTTGAGAATGTTAAATTTCTGCCATTCGGGGAAAAAAAAGAACATTGAAATCCATGGACATCAGCCAATTGCTTCTTGATTGAACGAAGCTCCCATTATTGGGGCACCTCTTGATTTGTAGGCATATGTAGAGTATAGTATATACATGTAGAGATATGTGAATATGCGTGTGTGCATGTGTGATTAGATTACATAAGGTGGCAAATGCTTGTATTCTCTTTTCGATTTGTAATCAGATTACCTTTGGAGGCCAAAAAGTGATTTGTATTACTTCAATATTTGATTTCCTTATTTCACCTCCAATTTCTTGTGGACAACGACTCTTTAGTTAGGAAAAGTTTACAATTTACATCCCTTAAAGGTGTGTACGATATGCATTCATTGTGTGATCCATATTGCGTCACATCGTAATAAATGACCTGGAGAACCAGTCATTTATAGTAACATTTTTGTGGGTTTCATAACTTTTATACTAGGATAGAATATGTACTTACCCCTTAAACTATTCGATTATTTTTTTACTTAGTCCTTAAACTACTAATTGAATACACTTGCCCCTTAAACTATCAAACCGTTACACACTTCACCTAATTCTTCACTCCCATCCTGGGGATGGACGGAAAAAATAAAAGGGTTCAACCCTAAGGCCTTAAGAAGGCCACCATTCCCACCAGCTCGATCTCATCCCTCTCTGTCGCACTCTCCTTCTCTTTCACAGTCCCCTGGTTAGGTCTCTCTCTTTGATATCTACACGGCAAGTGCTAGCTTGTTGCTCCATCTTTCTCTTCTGTTGAATGTGAGAGCAAGAAACAAGATTTAACAATTTCATGGAAGGAATAGACTTTGTAGGTTGTCAGGAAGCAAGCCTGCAGCTTGCAAAAAAAAAATACAGCTAGCATCTGATCCAACTTTGAAACCATGATAATCTTCAAAGTGTGTATCCAACAATCTATCTTGAGCACCTAAAACAGCATCCCAAGAAAGACACCAACCTCGTCTTTTTTTTTTTTCCTGATGGATAATGGTGGCCAGGAGAGATGGGGACTGTGACCAAAATGCCTCTTAGGGTTTTTACTATATAGGTGGCCCCCTTTTTAGGGTTTAGGTCTGATTGCCCCATGTTTTTGGCACCAAGAACCTTCTAGGGTTGAACCCTCTCACATTTTCCGTCAATCCCTTGGATGGGAGTGAAGAATTGGGTGAAGCATGTAACGGTTTGGTAGTTTAAGGGGGAAGTGTGTTCAATTGGTAGTTTAAGGATTAAGTAAAAAAAAAATCGAATAGTTTAAGGGGGCAAGTACATATTTCACCCTTTATACTAAGAATTCGTAACTTTTCAGCAATATGATTTGTAACATTTTCTTGCGTTTCATAACTTTTTGTGTGTTTCGTAACTTTTTGTTGGACTCGTAACTTTGAGACAAAAAAACGTAACTTCTCTCAAATATGATTCGTAATATTTTTTTGCGTCTTCTAACTTTAGACAAATTCAAACTTTTCACATATATGATTCGTAATATTTTCGTTCGTCTCATAACCTTTATATTAAAAAATTATAACTTTTCAACCATGTATAATTGGTTGGGTAATCCATTAAAGTGGTCTTCAAAATTGAGTTGCAAAAAACGACTAGGAACAATCGAAAACGTAATCAATTCTATAGTCGGTTATGCAGCAAAACACAATCAATTGGGTAATCAATCAAAGTGGTCTTCAAAATTGAGTTATAGAAAATGGCTTGGAACAATCGAATACGTAATCAATTATGTTGCCAATTCTATAATCGATTACACAACACATCAATTATGTAATCAATAAGATCTAATACATCATGATCAGTTTGTTCGAACGGTCGAGTCTAACTTGGAAAATCAATCCTTGGTTGTTCTGGCCTTGCCAAAGTTATAGCATATGCCAATTCTGGCTTACACCAATGTCTGAAGTAACTGATCTTGGAGCTAGCTGCGCTTTTCACAACACAACACAATCAAATGGACAATCGATCAAGGTGGTCTTCAAAATTGAGTTGTCAAAAACGGTTGGGGGAGCACTAGAATATATAATCAATTTTATAATCGATTACACGACAATCAGTTATGCAATGCAATAAAATAAGAAAACATTGCAATATCGATTGCTCAATCAAATCGGGTATAGTATAGTATTTAATTTGGCAATCGATCGATATAAAGAACCTCAATAATGAATTTTGGGATCAGTTAGAAACAACACTGCAAATGATTTTGCATTGAATCGCTCTAGATAACACATACTCTATTTCAGTATGGTTTAAATTTCTCAATTAATTGGTCTTGATAACACATCTAGCCAACCATCTTATCGTATTGCAGTTAACATTATATTGGTAATTTTGTGACCATAACTCTGTAGCTCGCCCATGACCTTCATTGTTGGTGTTCCATCTTTGTGTAACTCGGATGGCCGACTCCACTATTCCTTAATTAAAATTGTTATTTGAGAACTAATTAGGTAAACAGTAATCATTTTCTCGATAAGTAAAAGTGTTGTGCGACATGTTAAATAGAAATAATATTTAAAAAAAAAATATGAAAAGAAAAAATTTGGCCTTACATGGTTCAAACATCCTTACAAAGGAGTAGTAAAAATAAAAAATACCTAGCTTTGATTTTTTATTATATTTTGATGTTATATGACCTTAGCAATTATTGAGATAAATGTATTTCGAAGAAGTAAATGAGTTTTCTTTAAAATTATTTTAGTTTCAATTTTCACAAAAAGAAGAAGAAGATATTTTTAATCGAAATTAATTTCAAATACAAATTTGGGCCTCTCTTCCCTTATAATTTGAAAACTCTTTAAATTTTTCCAAACTATACTATAGTATGGTGTAATTTAAACCGTTTTAAAAAAATTGAGTTAAAAAGGTTTTTCACAAAATTTATGCCGTTTTTCATTGAAAAGCATAATCATATCAAAGAGAATTTTTTTTCAAAAAAGATACCTTTTGAAAGTTTTTTAAAGGAAAAAAAATTGTAAAAAGTTTTTTAAATAGTTTTCTTTTTCAAAATTTACTTTCAGATTTTCGGAAAAAGACTACTCTCACAACTTTATTTTTTAAAATAACAGTTTACCAAAAACTAGTTTTAATCCAGAAAAATAGTTTAAAAACTTTTGTATTTCAACATACTATTTTTAAAAACTTTTTCCAAATTTTTTTTCCCTCGAAAAAACTAATTTCACCAAAAAATTTCAAAAAGAAGTTTTTTGAAATAAATTATGTTTGATACTTTTTTTTAAAATGAAAAATGGTTTAATTAAAAAAAAACTTTGGTAAGTCCTTTTTTTTTTTTCCAAAAAATTGTTTTTTTTAGGGTGGATGATATATACTAAGGGTAATATCAAAGGCGGCTCCACACTTGAGGTTGGGTGGTCACTAGACCACCCTCAAGGAAAAATTTTATTTAGAAATACATGTAAAAATTTTAGGTTTAGTTTAATATAGGGGCACTTAAATAATCATCCTTCAGCTACCTTGAAATTATGGTTTCATCCTGTGCTCTATTTGGAGTTATGTTTTCATCCTGAAATTTAAATAAACCCTATATTTACGGTAACTGCCTTCATCCCATTAGTTACCTTCATCCCATCAGAAAGCCTACATTCCATTATAAAATCTAGAACCCCATTTCTGCAAAGGCAGAAATTGGGGACGACATCTTTGCGGACGAAACTTCACCCGGGGATCCCAAATCGACGTCCCAAAACTTCACTCCTAGTGGTCCCATCACCGGCGACAATCCTCCCTCCCGACTAAATCGACGTCGTCTCCTTGCCGTACCAAATCTTATGTCCTCGCCTTCCCAAATCGTTGTCCCAAATCGACAACTATTTTATGTTTATGCTTTTTGGTTGACTGGAAGTCGGATAATTATTAGCATGTTTTGGAGTATATTTACGATATACCTGGTGAACTTACACGGTTCCCATGGAATATTGTCATGTTTTAGGCAAACTGTGGCCTTGACTGGTTTTTTATTTGGAAGGCAAATGTGTATCTTTGGGCAAGTCATAAAAATAGCGTATGGATGATTTGTTTGGCTTGTTAGGTTGGCAAGAATTTTACCATTTTTTTCAGACTCTTTTTTGTTCATGATTTTACCATATTTGCAAGCTAGTATTTTACCACGATTCAAGGGCACAATTATAACGTCTAATTCATGGTACTATTTTTACCATATTTTATGTGATATATGTCAAAGTTTTAACTATAACCCCTTAAATATGCCATGAACAGTATTCAAACCATTGTTGTTCAATGCAACCATTTACAATAAAGTAAAGATTTACCATAGTTTTGTGTCATAGGATGATGTTTCACCATGGTCCGAGTTCTTAAACCGACAAATAATTTTACCATAAACTAAAGATTTACCATAGTTTTGTTTCATAGGATGATTTTTCACCATTGTCCGAGTTCTTAAACCGACAACTAATATTACCATGCTTTTTACCATAAACTAAAGATTTACCATATTTTGGTGTCATAGGATGATTTTTCACCATGGTCCGAGTTATTAAGATGGGGATGAATATGGTACGAAATGCTTTGCTGTGACTTTTGATTTTAGGATGACAAGGATTAAATAGTATTCAAGATAGTCCCCTTAAATAGTATTCAAGGCTATAACCTTCATCTTTTGTTTTCTCCATTTTATTTTCCTTTTCCTTTTGTATTTGGTTTATCAACCTTTGGTTGATTTCCCTCTCTTCTCTCCTCTCGATGTACCCTTATCGAGTTTTAATATATATCTTTTTGCTGATCAAAAAAAAGATAGTCCCCTTAATTTCAAAATGCCTATAATTTCATAAAATCAAAGCACTATATTTGGGAATAATATCACCATCCCACTCATTTTGTATCCATTTTGTATATTCCATGATTTTAGGAAATTCAATCATCCTTGATTTTAGGTAACAATATGAACAATCAATAGGGATCCGAAATAGGTAACAGATTATTTCTGCAATCAATTCAATCATCCTTGAGATAAAATAAGAAATTCAAAATTGGTAACTTAGGACATATAATCTAAATATATATATATCAAGGGTAATAGTGGTAAATCACTTACAAAGAGGATGGAAACATAATTTCATAGAATGAGCAGGATGAAAATGAACGTGAGGTCCAAAAATTGGATGATTATTTAATTAACTAAATAATAGCCATTTTTGAACACGCTAATCACAAATATTTGAACACCCAACTCAAAAATATTTGAATACCTAGCTTAACAAGTCAGCCCACAAATCAATTTTATGTAAACACCCGACTAAAGTCTAAATTCTTCTCATAGATTGTCAATGTACACTCTAAAGCTTTTTATATTTTACCGTTACATGTGACAAATATATATGGGGTTTTGTTTGAACACTCACCAATCTTGGTAATTCACAATAGAATTCTTAATACACCAGTTGAAAACAAAGTGCACACTCTTTAAGACCAAAATTAGGACAATCAAGAAAAAAAAAGTATTTATTGGAATGATATCGTCTTATGACTTCTCTCTGAGGAACAATCAACTTTCTATATAAAAAATGAATATATGTGGGAACCTATTTAGCACACAAATTTCTACAATAAATATTCGTGTATTTATCCCCCGATTTAATTTTAGTTGACTCAATAACATTGAATTCACCAAGAAAATTTGTGACAACTTAAGTATTTTCAAATCATTAGGTTCCATTATTCACACTAATATATGAAAATTTTGTATGTATACATATACCTAGTTAATAGAACTAATAGAGTTAAGATAAATATTGAACACCCTGTCCAAAATTTTTGGAGCCGCCCCTAGGTAATATGGTCATTTCATTCAAAAAGTTAAATACTGTTAGTCTTAAAGTAACGACAGAGAGGAATCTGACAATTAATTTGAAAAGTAAGGGAGGACATGGAATTTCAGAAAGTATAAGGGAGGTCTCTGTATTTGTCAAAACCTCATGGGACGTAAATGAAATTTACCCTTATTTTTTTCCTTCAAGTTGTTAGGTCACCAATTGCTCAGGTAAACAAGTAACCGATTCGTAAATTTTTGTAATCGATTCATGACTTTTTAAGATTCAAAAGTAGATAACTATGGTGCATATCGACCCCCCACCATCTGAGAAAGATAGTTCCTCCTTGCTTTCTTCTTCGGCCGGTCGCTGAGGCTCTGGATGTCAAGCAAGTTGATGCTCTTGCATTTTGGGCATTTTGGTGCACTCTTAGACACCATGACGTACATATAGCAACGCACGCAGCCCATGCAAACCAATGAAGGTAGATCCTCCAGGCCATCATGTTCGAAAAGAATCTTATTAAGATACTGCAGATATTAAGGTGTCAAACGGGCCGTGCCATTTAGTTTCGTGTTAACCGTGCCAGCCCGTTCACCAACTCGTGTCATGCTATACCGTGCCATTTCTTAATTGTGCCGTGCCGGCCCATTTACTTAATCTTACCGCGTCGTGCCATGCCATTTTTTAATCGTGCCGTGTCGTGTCGTGCCGTGCCTGTGCCGGCACATATCCGAGTTTCATCGAATTTTTTTTTATATAATCTAGCCGAGTTCCATTTAATCTAGCTGAGTTTCGTCGAATTTTTTTTTTTTGTAAAACTATAGCTATATTTTTAGAGCAAATATCAAGAAGAATTTATTAAACTTTGAAATAGTACAAAAAGAATAAACATTTGACATCGCGCGACCGTGTTATCGGATCACATAATGCATTCCGTGGCACTAAAGTCTTACGGTGGACCCGAGTTCCACCTGAGATTTTTTTTTTTGCGATTGAAACTGTCTATCTTTACATATTATGGAATTCATTAGTCGTACAAAGAACTAAGTCGATAGCATATCAGTAGGCATTTAATCGGACGGAAAATATCATTAAAAAAATAAACTAGGTCCCGATGGATAAGCTTTCTAAAGCCGATCAAGAAGAAACTTTACGCGACTGATTTCATCAATAGGAACAATAAAATCAACGGCTCGATTGTTAAGCTACTTTTGGCGTATTGAGATTCACAAAAAATTTGTATTGATATATTAAAAAGTGTATAACATATAATTAAAAAGGTCATCATTAAAAATTACTCTCTTCGTCCCTTTTTAAGTGTGTTACCTGAGAATTCTAACTATTTTTCTCTCACATCAACTTTTACAACTTTTACATCTACTTTCCATTATTTACCCTTATCAATATAATAATATCCACTAACTTTTTAAAAAGGAATTTTTTTTCAATGACAAAATAGGAAGTGTGTCAACTAACTTTTCAAAACACACACTTAATAAGAGACAACTCAAAATGAAAATGTACACACTATAAAAGGGACGGAGGGAGTAATTGTTTTGGTACATTAAAATTATATTTGTTGTGCCCTGCCGTGTCTAGCCCATTTCGTGTCGTGCCCTTGTCGTGCACGTTTAAACCCGTGTCATGCCGTGTCGAACCTGACCTAGTTCCGTGCCGTGCTCGTGCCGTGCCACATTTAAACGTGTCTTGCTGTACCGTGCCCGTGTCAGCCCGGCCCGGCCGTTTGACACCTGATATGATACGCACCAAAAAGAATGTGTATTATTGCCATACCTCTAGCTAATATCGAAAAGCATTTTTTAAACAGTCCGGCTAATGTTAGACCAATAGGTGAAGGTTAAGAGTCACCTTTCTCTTTAATCAATGCAATTGTCACATCCTTGAAAATAATTTTCCGACCGAAAAACCTGCCAAATATTCATTGTTGTACTTTGCCTTCTGAATTACAACTTTACTCGCTATTGTATTGTTGATACTTTTTGGGAGAATGACCAGAAAAAGGTTTTTAAAAGTATTAATACCAATGAGATGGTAAGGGTTTTGGAAATGACTGGAATGATGGGAAGGAAAAAAGAAATTCCACATACATGGAATTGCCTACCTGAAAGGACCAAAACACCCTCCATGGCTTAAAAGCCCTAAAACCCAAAAAGAGAGGCACCCACTCTCCTGATTCAAAACGACGGACGAGAGAGAGAGAGAGAGAGAGAGAGAGAGAGAGAGAGAGAGAGAGAGAGAGAGAGAAAAGAAGAAGAAGAAGAAGAAGAAG
>JAXBDA010007266.1:0-18085 GCA_036023075.1 Gaultheria prostrata
GAGTGAATAGTGCCTCCCTAAATGGGGGGGATTTTAGGGAGGTACTATTCATTTTTGTATTTTAGGGAGGGGTTTAGGGAGTCTCTTGGACCCTAACTTTGGGGTTTGGCTCCCTAAAATAGGGATGAGAGCCAATTTAGGGAGTTTGTTGGGCTTGCTCTAATTAAGCAATGCAAATTAAAAAGCCACAATGGAAATAAATACTAGTACTTTAATAATCAGTGGATATCAACGTTAAACGGGGGTGTAGCTCATATGGTAGAGCGCTCGCTTCGCATGCGAGAGGCACGGGGTTCGATTCCCCGCACCTCCAACTTCCCCTGGTCGTATTTTTTTTTTTTTTTTCAACTCGACACAACCTTCTCTGCAGAGCGGTTACAACCCACGACTGCTCACATCTTCCTTAAAAATGGTGGCTGGTGTAAATTTTGCCTGATTTTTTTCTCCATTAAAATCTCAGATTCTCCTTCTCCTTTTTTTCTTCCCACCCTTTTCGGCCTTCACTCACAAGAGTCCGATTCGAAGTCCAAAACCCATCCCTAGATCCGAGCCTTCTTCTCTCTATCTGCGTGTTTGTACTGTATACTGTACATATACGTACTTTCACGGGAATACATATAATATATATGGGGGAGAATATACTGGTGACTGGCGGCGCCGGTTACATAGGAAGCCACACGGTGCTTCAGCTACTGTTGGGCGGTTACAAGGCGGTGGTGATCGACAATCTCGACAACTCCTCCGCCGTTGCAATCGACCGCGTTCAGGAACTCGCCGCTGAATGTGGCTCAAACCTTACCTTCCATAAGGTTCCTATTCTCTTCCTAATTGTTGTCTCAATCGTGAATAGTGTTTTGTTCATAAGGTGTTTGCATAAATGTCTGTGTTGCGCCCAAAGTTTCTTTTTCTTTTTTCTTTTAATGATTGGGTGTTTATTGAATTGGTAGAGCTTGAAGTTTCCGTTTTTGAATTTCGACTTTTTTATGCTTTCTTTTGATTTTTACTGGTTATGTGCTGGATCTTAGCTGCTGCTTTTTTTTTTGGTAATTGACATTGTGTAATCTATGTTGTTTTGTAATGTACTCTTTGTAGAGTTGGGAAATTTCTCATTACATAGTCTTGATGGGCTGATGTTATTGATTGCTCTAATTCTCAGTGAACTTCTGTCTTGGACGAGAATATGAGGGTTTTATTATCATGCCCAGAAGATGATCTGTGTGTACTCTCCAACAGAGAAATATGATCTTTGTGCATTCATGTTTAGTTTTTAAATGGAGGAATGTGGTTTCGAGTATAGGGTTTTGAAGAAAACTTCTCGCAAACTGTTTAGCAAACCAAGAACAATCATTATGCAAGATCGTATACAGTTTCAGAGGCAAAGGTACCAAATCAAGTATTGTGTTTGCTGTAAGCACATTCGCAGACTGCTACGTTCAACATCAAAAGTTTAGATGCAAGTTGCGAAACCCTTGTATAGATGTTCTGATTCATGGCAACCTGAAAGTGAAGGATCTGATTGAGCTATTTTCAATTTAGCTATTAAATTACCCAATTGTAGCCAGCTATTGTAAATTTGTAACCAGTTAACAACCTTTACCAGGCAGTTTGAGGTACTGACCTTCTGCAGCTGATAACCCAATATTAAGCACCTGAAATATTCTTGGTTGTCGTAATTCTATTGCTTATCACCTTTGTTTTTGTAGTCGAAGGCCCTCATGTCTATTATGCTGCTTTCACCTGCAGATGGACCTTCGAGATAAGCCTGCACTAGAGAAGCTTTTTGCTTCCACAAAGTAAGTTGATCATATTTCGTGCAATTTTATATTAAGCACTTTGTCACTTTCAAGCTGTGCAAGAAAGGAAACCAGAGATGGCTAGTCTTCTAACAGTTGCAGACTAACATTATACTGTATTTTTTACCCCTCTTGATCATATTTCGTGCAATTTTATATTAAGCACTTTGTCACTTTCAAGCTGTGCAAGAAAGGAAACCAGAGATGGCTAGTCTTCTAACAGTTGCAGACTAACATTATACTGTATTTTTTACCCCTCACACGTGGGAGGCCTTAACCTTTATTGTTCTTAAGCATCATAGTTCCTCCATACGAACGATATGCAGAATTTTCTTCATCAGTCACATTGGAACCTGTATAAAAAAGCTTGTTGTTTTTGCACACTTTACAACCTGTATGAGAAGCCTTGCTATGCTGTGTAGTAAGTATTATTTCAATCATCAGTTTGGGCTGTGAGGTGCGTGATTTTTTATCCTGGACATGTGTAATTTTGTTCTACCCCTGTGAACCATTCGCCACTGTCAATATGTTTTTAACAACAGGAAATAACTATCTTCTAGGTACACAATGCTTGTTCCCATTAAGAGAGTTTTAGGTAAGCCCTAATTACCGCCAATAGGGCAGTGGATAGCCTCGATGTGTGTGTAAAAAATGTATATAAACCTGTGAATAACCTGTAGAAATATGTGAAAGTGCATGAAAACACATGAAGTGTACAACAGGATTCTAATTGTTTTGACTTTTTACTCACCCACGGTTTTGGTAAATAAAGGTTATTCCCATTCCCCAACTAAATGACCTTTTTGCCTTTTCCCTTCCTCATAATCCTGTTCCCACTGCAGGTTTGATGCTGTCATACATTTTGCTGGATTAAAAGCTGTTGGTGAAAGTGTGCAAAAACCCTTGATGTATTACAACAATAACCTTATTGGTACAATCACTCTATTGGAAGTCATGGCTGCCCATGGATGCAAAAAGGTAGTTCTCTTGTAATTGTTTTCTCAGTGGAGTTCACATTGCTTACCTTCTTGCCGTCTAGTCCTATAATAAAGCTCAAATTGGACTAAATTTTCGGAACATCATGCCAGAAAGTCAGCTCCATGCCTCCATTTTATGGCTTATGGGCTTGACCGTATTGTTTTGTTTTACATTCTAATCCTGATTCCTGGAACCTTCATTACCAGGTAGCTCAGCATTTCATTTAAGTTGTAGTGCAGGAATATTGTATTGTAGCTTCCTTGGCACTATCCGATAAATTTGTTGAAACTACATGTTTTTGACGTTATTTCCTATTCATGAATTTGCAAGACAGTTATCCATTCTTGTTCTTTCTCATGTTTTTTATGTTTTGTTTTGATTTTCTTTGCTGGTTTCAATGTTTTGGAAAAAAACCAGCTTGTGTTTTCATCATCAGCTACTGTTTATGGTTGGCCGAAGGTGGTACCATGTACGGAGGAGTTTCCCCTATCTGCTGCAAACCCGTATGGACAAACCAAGGTACATTTTGTCAATGATATCTAGACAATATTTCTGGTGCTTAAGGTTGATGGATGAACATATGGTAAAATAGCAAACTTCAAGTGCATTATTTGGTACAAGCTTTAGCAATATTTTTCTTTCTGCTGCTTCATTTGATGGGTGACATGCGAATTAACTTGAATTTCTGGTCTCTCTCTCTCTCTCTCTCTCTCTCTCAACACTACGCATTTTCCTTCTTTTATAGAATACACAGTAATTCTACCAATGTGTTTCTTATTTCAGCTCGTCATTGAGGAAATATGCCGGGATATTCACCGGTCAGACTCAGATTGGAAAATCATCTTGTTGCGTTACTTCAATCCGGTTGGTGCACATTCTAGTGGCTATATTGGTGAAGATCCTCGTGGTATCCCAAATAATCTCATGCCTTTTGTACAACAAGTAGCTGTTGGTAGGCGACCTGCGCTTACAGTATTTGGAACTGACTACTCTACAAAAGATGGTACAGGGGTATGCTTTATTGATTCTCATAATTTTATTGGTTTGTTCCAAAGTTCGCTTAGTGTTAGACTTCCTCATTCTTAGTTGCTTTGATAGGTTGGCTGAACTTTAAAAACACGTTGTGCCCTAGTTTTTTGGCCAGCCCAACAATTTAGCTGCTAATGTGTTGCCCAAGTATCAGATTGACATTATCGGCAAAGGCTGGTTTAGTTAGCTGCATGGTATGAAATGCATTTCAATTTCTAATGTGGTTGGCCTCCTTGTATTCACGAGTGTGGTATGTGTTTTCTGGTACATTTGTTGAGAAATGGAAACTTCATATAATTGCATGAAGTGTTTTTGTGAACTTGAGTTCCTTGTATGTGTTGAACTAAAGATCCCCTGGCATCAATGGAAGTTATTGTATTTAAGTAGTTTGTTATTGTATTCTCCTTTTCTTTTCTTTTTTTATTTTTATTTTTATCACTAATCATGGTTGGATTATGATGGTGCTTATTTTGTACAACCGTGTAGGTACGTGACTACATTCATGTTGTGGATTTAGCCGATGGCCATATTGCTGCCCTGAGCAAGTTATCGGATACTTCCGTAGGTCAGTCATATTCTCTTCGGTTGTAAAGTGAAATGTGTGTTTCAGTTTATGAATTTCTTTTGTTGCCACTATTCTTCAGATTAAATGAAAGATGGAGTAGTTTAAGGTAGGCTGCCACATGATTTATGAAAGGTTAATTGCGTAGAAGTTAATAAATTTTGGTGTAGTGGAAAGCTCATGAAAAACTTCTGAGAAGTCTTTAAACAATTTTTGGGGATTGTTTGGATGTTTAGAACACATGAGAGACATATCTTAAACGTTATTGCACTGTTATAGTAGTTTATACGTTATATAGCTATAAAAAAAAAGCTTGTATGTTATACAGGACAAGGAGCATGTAAATTCTTAAAGAAAATCCTTGAAATTTATACTTCACCCAGATATTTGTGGTGTGTATCCGTTCATAAAAGTCCGTATCTATCTAACTCTTAAACATGGTGTTCGTATTTGTTAATTGCATTATGTACATCTATCTTCACACTTGACAGACCAAAAGCGCTCAAGTGGCTTTTCGGCCTTTTCTCAGTGCGGCTCACAATTTTAAGCATGTCAGGGCTAAAAACTTTATATGAAAAAAGCATTACATATAGTACTAGGTACACAGAAATTCTTGAAGAAAGGTTAGTAGCTTACATTGCAGGAGTGCTATTTCATAAACAGTTCCAGATATAGAATTTGTTGCACATAGGACTTGAGGTGACCAGGCAGGATATTGGGTGCAAGGCTTTGAGCTCAAGAATGGCCATTTCCTTCTGAGCCAGGGTCAAACACTGATTTTGTCTATGATTGGGTCCAACAAGGTCATGTTAGACTAAGGCTTTAGGTGAAAGAGTAGAAAATTCTTGAATGATGTAGTTTATGAATGATTTTATTTGTCCTGCAGGTTGTGAAGTGTACAACCTAGGAACTGGGAAAGGAACATCAGTTTTGGAAATGGTAGCAGCATTTGAGAAAACATCTGGAAAGGTACCTGCAAAGATCTTAGAAATGAACGAACTTCTCCTCGATGGAACATTGTGTTTTGTTCAAGCAAGATTTTGTTCTAGTTCTGTTCATTTTCTTTGATACTTCTTCATATGTTCATTTTTAAACAATGAAGTGCTGGGATAGAGAAATAGAGATCTTCGTTACTATAATGAATTTAGTTATGTAAGGTACATTTGGATGCCATTTCAAACTTAATAACTTCTTTCTAGAAGTGCCTATCCCAATTCTGATGCTCTCTAAACCCTTTCAAAAATATAATGCAATGGGACAATAGTGCAGTGATGCAAGCTGATCACTCAAGTGTTGTCCCGCTCATGCATCAGGGTTCGAGCCTAGGTTCCACCTTGTTTTCTTTTAGAAAAGAGATGTAAATATGTATTACATATATTGGACTGCTCCCAGATGAAAACTTGAGTTTAGGGTGCTACTGGCCCACAAATCTTTAATTGGAAAAGAGGAAAAGACAGTAACAAAAGTTTACTTGTAACATAGTAAGAGAGGTTTCTGCCCCCATAGCAGTGGCTTTAAGATTTAGTTGTCACTTTTCGTATTTTGCTATGATTTTCATCTCCTCTTTTTTTCTCTCTCCAGGAAATTCCACTAGTCTTCTCCGGGCGGCGGCCTGGTGATGCTGAGACTGTATATGCATCGACTCAGAAAGCAGAACATGAGTTGAACTGGAAGTAAGTGTGAAGCCCCTTGCCAATCACTCTGCAAATAAACATTATGAGAACTCATTTGAGAATATTTTTCAATTTCATGCTTGATCATGTCTATCAGAAGGAGTAAATACCTCTCAAAGGACCTTAATGCTTAAATAAAAGCCCTTCCAGATTGTTCTTCAGTGACTGTCTTCCTTTTGGCCTTCATGTTTTTTTCATACCAAAAAAGGAAAAAAAAAAACCCGGGTAAATTTGCTCTTCAGTTTCAAGTAGTATTTGTCATGTTATCTTGGCTTACTCTTGCAATATTGGCGGGGAGGAGAAACCTTGGATGAACCTACAAATTTAATGGTGAATTTCTTGGACAATGGCAATTTGGATTTCGGCTGAGGTGATTTAGACTTTAAGACTTGGTTTGGTTTGGTTTTTCGTGTCTTTGCAGGGCTAAATATGGAATCGAAGATATGTGTCGTGACCAGTGGAATTGGGCAAGCAAGAACCCTTACGGATATGAATCCCCAGACTCCACTTCTTGACTGGAAGCCAAACTTGTGTATGTTGACTACTTCTTATTGAAAGTAAAGTTCCAAGTTCAAAAGTTTCTTCCTATTGTTAGGGTTCTAGGGATGGGTAAAATGATTTTTCCTTTTTCGACTGTACAAGCTATTTGTGAAGAAAGATGTTGAAATGTGGAGTAGTATTCTAATCTGTCTTCATATTTTATAGTATTCAATATGAATTTTGTTTGATAGATTACGTATTCTATGGGTACCGATATATAGTGCACAAGCCAGTGGTTCGATGGCAGTCAGGCGTACTTCCTCACACCCCTGCCCGACCACCCGAACGGCCTGTCTCCGGCTTGGAAACAATAGAGGAGAAAACATATGTTGTTGTTGCAGAACCTTATGATAATAAAAGACAGCTATCAGCTATGTTCAATTCTACTTCGCTATTCCATTTTATATCAATTAATTACATTAGTCAATAGCTTATTCCACGGGACAACCCCAACGATTAAACTGTCGCGGCTTGTTTGAGAGAGAGAGAGAGTCGCAGACATTGCATACGTGGTATGGCACCGACTTATAATGGGTAAATTTCTCTGGCATCCCCTAATCTTGTTTTTTTAATCGGCCCAAATGTTCTCCATTTTTCAGTTTACGTCTTGTGTTGTTCAGATTTACATAGCCAAACAATGAACACTATTCTTTTATTCCAACAAACACTTGCACAATAGTTTACTGAAATGCATACTCATAAAGGAGCACATTCTTTCTTTTTATGGACATCCACCTCCTCAATAAACGGATAGGATTATTTTCATCTACCGGCCCCCATTCTCCTTCTACAATCCTCTTACAAAATATCTTCTCTTGCTTCACATCTCCACCATATTCTAGAACACTCCCCAAAAATCTTGCATATAGTAGTAGACTTACAATCTTCAAAACTCTATAGCTTCCTTCTAAAACCTTCTAGAAAGATGTAGAACATTCTCTGACATTTTAGACAGTTCTAGAATAGTTTAGATTATCCTCCATTCTTCTGGAGGTTCTCCGTTCAAGAGGACTCTTAAACCTTCCGAACTTTTATAAGATTCTCTAGTCAATAATGGATAATCCGGGATCTATGGACAGGGCCACCCAAGGGTTTTTAGTTCCCATTGCCTAATCAAAAGATTATGCCTTGAGAGTAAACACTTAAATAATTTTTTTCATATCGGCAAAAGAAGACTTTATTATCGTCTGTTGGAGATATGCCTTGAACTCGAAGAAAGGTACAAATTTTGGTGCGAAAAGGTCAGTTTCAGCATCTCTGGATTGGACCAAGGGAAGTCGGTTTCGGACTAGCGAATCTGGGACGTTTTGGGAGCTCGCAGCATCTCGCGCCCGGGCCGGGGATTTTCTTGGTCTGGACGAAGGGTCCCGGTTGATCTAGTTTTGTTCCAGCATCTCGAGTCCAGACCAGGTAAGCTTAGTCCGGATGAACGGGGCGGCGGCTGCGCGTTTTAATGTGTTTTGACCTAATTTTTTGTACTTTCTTATAAATAAGAGCCTTGGGGGCTATTAGGGTTTGGACTTCTTGAGTGAATCCCTTTGAGGGATCCACCAATGGGGTTCCCCGTAGAGTGTTAGGGTTTCTCAATTGTTCCATTGATTTAGTCTTGAGTTGGGATTTGAGATATCTAGGGTTTGTGTGTGTCTCTATCGTATTTGTGAGACGTTTGATGCTCTGTAGGTGCGCCTCAGAGATTTGTTCCTAGATATCTATTGGATACATCAATTAGAGTTATGGGTATAGCCGGCTCTTTGTATTTCTCTCTATTGATAGTGAATCCTCTTGCTCTTTTCCCCGTGGACGTACCTCTAGAGTTTTGTGCTTGAAGGGGAATCACGTAAATCTTGTGTCTTGTTTCCTTGTTGGTTTGTTTATATTCTCATACTTCGGGTTTTCGCACAACATCGTCAAGATAAAAAATAAAATCATTACAATAGGAAAATAATGCATTGAGAGAGCTTTGAAGAGACTAAAACTCTTCTATTACTACTACTCGCAAAAACTTGACCTACGCTTCAGCCTCACGGTTTTTAAAGTACAGAAAAATGACATAGCAAAAGAACATAAAATAAAAAGTGGTTAATAAGATACCAACCGCAGAATTAACGGTTTAGAAACAAATTACTTTTTTTTTTATGACGAAGGAACCACCCCATAGGAGGGCCACTAATTGGACCCACATTAAGAGTGTAAACCTCCGGATGAGCCAAAGCAACCACCGCCCCGACCCACAAGGTAATTCACGATACTTGCCTTGGAGAGGAATCGAACCCTACCCACTTTGGAGCAAGGCCTGACACCTTCGGCTGGGACAAGCCGATGGGTGGTAGAAACAAATTACTTATTTGTGAGGAAAATGAATTTATATCAGTATGACTGTTAAAATTAGAGGAAAATGGTATGGACATTAATGATGACCCCATGTGAATTAAGGTACGTGTATCAAACGACTTTAGACACATTTGTATTGTAACACTTCTCAAATTTAAGCATTTTTTTTCTCACAAATATTGTCTAATCAACAAAAGTACTTGGCGTCTCAGTTACTTCTTTTTGTATTTACCCCACAAATGTGAACCATCAATGCATGTTATGGAGGACAAGACTAGGAACTTTCTAGGGAGAGTTTGAACGCCCTAAACACATAATTCATGTATATGCCGCGAGTTGGGAATTTCCATGAAATACACTTCTCTCTCTAAACTTCTCCTAAACCTAGCCGCCCAAAACCTAGCCGTCATCCTTCCGGCCTCCCTCCTTCCCCTCCCCCCCGTTCGTCGGCGGCGGGAGGGGAGGGATCTATTTCCTTCCCTCTCTTCCTCTCTTTTTTCGTTTTTGTTTTTGACAGGTTTTTGCAGCGTTGGTGTTTTGGCGGCCATGGTCACCGCTTCACTTCCACTTTCTTCCTCTCTCTAGGCGTCCAAAGCTCCTTGCCACCGGTGTGATTGTTGGGTTACTCCGGTCTATGCCTAACGGCGATCGGCTCGCATTTTTTGGGTCGGGGCGGTGGTTTTGAGTTTGGTGGTGGTGCGGCTCTGGTTCATTCCGCGTCTGATGTCCTGTTAATTTCAGTTTGCTTCGTGCGCCTCCGGCGTGGACTGTTGGGTCTCTTCGGTTTATGCCTAACGGCTTTCGGTTGTGCGCGGCTCTGGGTTTTCATGGTTCTGGGCGATGGTGTTTTGGCCAGGTTTGGTCGGCGTATGGGTGGCGGTCGGTGGGATGTCATGGGTGGTGGTGGAGGCATTGGTGGTGCTAGTTTTTCTTGGTGGTGGCCGGCAATGGAGAATGAACATCCAGATGATGGTGGTGGTCGATAGTGGAGGATGACCGTGTATGATGGCGGCGGTGTTTGATGGTTCTTTGGCGACTTGGAGAGGGGGGATCGGTCCGTCCTTGGGGCAGCAACAAGGGGTTGTTCCCCGGGTTCCGGAGACGGTGGTGGCATCGGTCGGTTCCTCTTCAAGTGGCCGGAGTGAAGCAGTGTTGGCGGCTGGGGCGGCAGTACTTTGATGGGTGGCTATTTAGGGTTTCAATTGGTTGGGCTTGACCCATTTTATCCAGGCATTATTGGGCCTGGGTGTTTGATTTTATGTGCTGAATGTTTTATCTGGGTTTTTTTGGACCCACGAGGGTGTTGGCCTTGTGCCTTTTTGTTGGGTTTCCTTGGTTGATTTCTTACCAATCGTGGATTGGGTCTCGGATTGGGCTGACGTTAGCTTTTTTGCTTGTTTGCTATTTCCTTGTCCTATTAGTCTTGTAACAATTTCAAGATTAATGAAATCTTTTTTGCCTTTCAAAAAAAAAGCTACGCCTGGGTTGCAAATGGTGGCTAGTTAGCTCATGCGGTAGGGCTTTTGGACGTCCCACAGTACTGCATCCTGGGACCGGGTCTCATTCCCCTCTTCCCATGTAATAAAATTAGGAATGACGAATGACAAAAAAAGAAGAAGCTACGCCTGGGTTGTGGGTTATACTTGTATGTTTGCAACAGATTCAGATATCTTAGTAATTTATGGTACAACCCATTCAACTTCCAACTTAAAACTTAATGGCTTTTGTCCTTGCGAGCCTAGCCTTGTTTTGCGTGATTGTGAAATGTAATGCCTGCTTCGTATTTTCAATGATAGGGGCAAGAAGCTTGTCCATTCCTGAGCAAATGATAATACATTTCAATTTTTAAAAAGAGGCTTTACTCACGTAGCGCGAATAATGGTTAAAGTAAATGGCTTTAGTTAAAAATAAAAGCTATTTTCATTTTCTGATCGAGTTGTGCGAAGATTTGGACCTTTCTGGACAAAATCAGTGGGCTTGGATGTGGAAAGCCAAGTGTTGTTGGCTTTGGTCGGGTATGCGAGCTTTCAGCCAAACAATTGAAAATTAAAGAACTTGTAAAGATTTTACTGTAAAATATTTTAATGGACAATGAAACAAATGGAGCCTACCAGATGGCAAATTTCCGAAGTGGTAAGTTTTACAATTTGCCTTTCTTTCGTGATTGTTCTGTGTGCTTTCTACCAGTATTTGTGGTTATGTTTTCATAAAATGTTTGTTTACCTTCGAGAAAAAAAGAGAGGAGAAATAATTTTGTACGCCCTGTTTGTTATAATGCTTGTGAGTCTTTTTAGCTATTTGTTTGACGTTCTTCTTTTCTAAATGCTTCCAAACTTTGGAAACCATAATCTATTTACTTAAGACAGTAAGATTAGTAAACAAGAGAACTGCTTTGTGTTGCTTCCCTTCTCATAGCTATAATGGTTTAAACCATCCGAATTCTCCATGCAAAGATCTTGGTGACTTCACAGTTGATTCCCTTGAAACCATAATCTATGTTCTGCTACATTCCAGTGGTCACATAGAAGAAAATCTCGACTGTTAACAGAGGCAAAATGATAAGATATTCTACATAGCGGAATTTTTTTGGCCCATTAACTCTTTAGATGTTCATTATGTGATTCTAGAGTTGTAATTCAACTCTTAAAATTCAAAAAATCACTCAGTCCTTGCGGAAAAAGTTTTCTGGGCTTTTGATTTGGTTTTGGTGCTTCTTATGTTGAAGCTGGTGCTTGCTGAACAATTTGTATTGATTGAAACCATTGAATCAGGATATGGTAAAGTAGCTCGCGGATGGGGCAAGACTCCATCCGTAGATTGACAAGGATACTGATGCATAGGAATGAAAATAACTCATTTTTCTTCCTTCTCTCCTTCATGTATAAATTAATCTCTTTCCTTTAACAGAGCTAACTATGGTTTAACTAGCACAATGAATCAATACAAAAGGAAATGTATAAAGTGGAAGCATGGACCATTAAGAAAGTGGATATTGTTCAACCACTTTTTAAGGGGTGAACAAAATTGCAAAAAGGGTATTATAATTGTATTATTGCATGCAAACCTTTTTTGGGGTAAACATATTGCATTCAAACTTATAAAGTTTTGGTTGAAAATTGGTTTTTTGAAGGCTTTAGAGCATCTCCACCGGCCTCGGCAACCTTGACTTTTAGATATTTTGTCGTGCAAAACCTCCAAATCAACACCCAATGCCTCGGCTTCTCCCTCGTCAGTTTCTGCTCCACTACAGTGACTCGCCAGCAACGAGTCACTGTAGGACTTGCTACCCTTCTCTCTCTCTCCCACCCCTCCCTTCACAGGGGTGTTGAAATTAAGGGTTTGATATCGTTCGTGTTCCATCCACTTCATTTTCAAGAAAAATTTAAAAAAATCATGATAATTTTATCCCAGTTATTGCTAGTGCTTCACTTTAATCTTCATTATCTCCCTTCGCCTGTACGGCATGGGCTGCCACTTTTATTTAAAAAGCAATAATTTTAGAAGCCGATCCCGATTAATTGGAACACAAAGCTCGGTTTTATTTTGTTTAATATTAGTTGTATTTAAAAGTTAAAAGTTCCAAGAATAGGAGGAAGGAAGAAGTATTTTGTGAGCATTATGATAACAATAAACAAGAATTTCAAAGCTCACAAAATTCCTAAAAGTTAAAATAAAGCAGTAGTATTTTGTGAGCTATTATAGCACGACTTCACTAAATCCGATTAGGACTCCACCTTTTTGTTGCTTTCGTTAGTACAAGGAACATCTGTGAAAAAAAAAAGCACTCCAAACGACGTCGTGCGGCGTAAACAATTTTCGGACATTTATTGTTTTCTCGAGCAGATTTAGGTAGACGCAGAGAAAGAGGTGTCATTTTCTTGAGAAAATTGATAACGACATTTGAACCGCTCGTCTTTCCTCCTCAGAGAGAGGGAGGGAGGGAGAGAAAGAGAAGAGAGAGATTCAAATCCATCAAGGTATATTCTCTTTTGGGCAATGTTAAATTTGTATTACATGTTCAATCTTTCAATCAGTTCATCAATCGACATTCACAATTTGCAGCTGTCGAATTCCTTTCGCTTATGAAATGAAATGAATGATTTACAATTTTTTTTTTCTTGGGTGAAAAATAGAATGATTTAAAGTTTTTTCTTTTTGGGTGAATACAATGATTTAAAGTTCGCTATTTTATTTCTCATTGGACCAGTTTTGAAGCGGTGGAAAACCAGATCCATCCCTTGAAGGAGCACGCAGGCCTTATTCTCTCTTCTATCTCTCTGCGGCCACCATTTGTGTTGGTTTTGGGGTGACCAAATGTGGTGAGATTTTAGATCTTCTAATCTCTTATTCAATTTCTAGGGCAGAAAATGTGATTTTTAACATTCATGGTTTTTGTTTGTTTGTGTTTGTATTCAGAAATCCGATGCGTGGTTGTTGAAGTAGGGGGTCCCTTTCTGGGTTGCTTTTCGAATATTTTTATATTGAGATTTCGATTCATGTTTTTGCTTGTTTGTGTTTGACGCTTGTTTTATGATTCCATTTGTAGGTGTTAAAACTAGTTTCCTTTTTGACGATGCTGATAGGATTAAATTTCTTCTTTATAAGTTTTCTTTTGTTATTTAATTCTCTCCGATACCAAAAGCTTGGCTTTTAGTAGATATGATGCTTCCTTATCGGTCTATGTCGCGGTTCGATTCTCTTTCCTACTAGTTCTAGCTTCCGATTCCTTCGTTGACAAGAAAATTTGAATAAGATTTTGGTCAACTGGCTCTAGGGAGGATTAATAGATTTTGAAAGTGCTTTTGTGATTATCTTCTCGGTTTGAGCCTCAAAATGGAGTTTTCAGCTCTTCAAATATGGATCACATGTTAAAACATAGGGACAAGCTTAACTCAAGACGCAAATATGATGAATGCGACTGACTTAAACTCAAAATTGATTTATTGCGCTTTACGAGATAGGTCACTCTCTCACAACACATCAAACCAATTTCACTCAAATTAAGTGAGTTCCAATGACTTATTTAATTTAAGTCAGTTTGTGAAACGGGGCCTAAATCGAAATTGAGCAATCTAATAAGTGGAATTTACCGTACTGTTCCCTTCATTTCATGTTTGCGAGCATGAATTTGTGTTGAAGTAGTATGAGTACAGAAATGAGGACTGTGGTTCCTGAGACTTTAGTTCAGCATATTGCAGGGTTTTGGATTAACTACCATAATGAGAGATTCGTCAGTCTGCAATATTATATATGTCCAAAGATAAAATGTCCCTCGTTAGCAAATAATTTTCAGAGTTCAAGAAGTAGATTATGAAATGTGTTTTATTTTTGTTAAGGTAGCAGTTCAAAATTTTACTGAAACTGGGAATTGTAGTACAGTTTCCATGTAAATGTACCAGCCAGCAAACTCAGATCATTCTCCTTCCTGGATGTCCTTTTTTTGTGGTTTCTTTTTTCAAGTCGGAATTGTTGCCCCTTTCATACTTTGTTTTTGAATATGCTGGTTCAGATACGAGAGAAGCCATGTGAGTTGATACATATCAACCTGCATATGAAGGAATCTGTTTGTGTTTTTTTTGCTCGGCAAGGAATCTGTTATGTTAGTTGATATTTATCGGAATGCATAGGGAATGTTTAAATGTTTACATACTGACTGGTTTTTACCGCTGCTATGCAGAAATGTTTCTATTATAAGGAAGAGAGAATCCGGACTAAGATGCGATGACCTCAGAAAGGGAAAGTTTTGATCTTTCAGGACCCTTGCACTTAACTTCTGTTGACTGGTAAGACCTTTTCTCCGTAAATCCTTGTGGCATTTTATTTAAATGGCATGACTGCATGAGAAGATTTTGGAGGTGGACTTGCCAGTGTATGCCAATGATGATGCAAATATTGAAGTCATTCAAACGAACTCAGACGGATGTTCTACGCTATTAACATATAATCTCTGAGCTGGTTTCTCTTGGAAATTCATTGACTTCTAAGAATCTAAAGTGGATGTCCCAATGCAATCAACTAGCATTTGTTGGCCATTCCATATGGTTTCACTCCCAGTATAGTTTGGTGGGTGTTCCAATTATAACGAGGGTCTTTAAAATGTTGGGTATTGGCTGTGGGTTCAATGTTGGACTTTGGGATTTCTCTGGCACCTGGTCATTTCCTTCGAACTGTCTGTTAGCGTGTCCTACAATTGAAGACCTGTTTTGCCCACTTCTTAAACACCACTCTGTATTGCTTTTTATAGTGTGTCCTACAATTGAAGACCTGTTTGCTCACTTCTTAAACACCACTTTGTATCGCTTATATTTGGGGTCAGTGTACTTGGAAATTAATGTTTATTTCCTTGCGTTCCTTCGGAAGATACATGCACACATGCACAAAAGCCAAAAAGAAAAAAGAAAAAGATAAGAAAAAGAAAAAGGGATGGCCCAAGATAGGTATTGCGTTAAGTACTCGGAATACAAGCATATACTATGCGGCCATGCCCCAGTTCTTAGAGTTTCTCCATCAACGGTGCAGGATCACAGCTGAGTCCACATGCACAAATGATATTTTTTCATGTATTGGCATTTCTCCTTGTTATGATATTTTTCTACATAGTTTCAGTGTAAATTGAACCCCATGGATGAAGAATAATGGCTTTCTTCTGCTGCAGTTGTTATAGGAGGAACACATTGCTTTCTGGCTTCTGCTATATCTTAAAAGGAAATTTGAAAATTTTAATTCCTATTTTATCTTATGCAGGAACAATGTGGACCACCAAAGGTCTGTTGCTGCTTGTTTGGTTCAGGGCGTATACATCTTAGAACGGGACCGCCAGGAAAACAGACAAGGCTCCCAAGCTCTAGCTTCTCCTTGGTGGGATTTCTTCGGTTTTCGATTGCTCACTCAGCTCATTGATGATGTCGATCACTCTATCTTCGGCGCAATCTACGAATTCACATCGTCATCCTACTCCAACCACTTGACATTTAAGGGAACTCCGCGTTACGTAATTGCCTTCCGAGGCACCCTAACCAAAGGAGATGCATTTTTACGGGATTTCCAACTGGACCTTCACATCATCAGAAATGGGCTCCACCGGACATCCCGCTTCGAGATTGCCATGCAAACCGTGCGGAACACAGTTGCTGCATACGGAAACTCGAACATATGGTTAACTGGCCATTCCATGGGGGCAGCCATGGCAATGCTCGCCGGAAAGACCATGGCGAAAACTGGCGTTTTTCTTGAGGCTTTTCTCTTTAATCCGCCATTCTTTTCTGCACCGATCGAGAGAATTAAAGACAAGAATGTGAAACATGGGATCCGGATCGCGAGCAGTTTCCTCGCTGCAGGGCTCACTGTTGCTTTAAAGTCTCGTCGCGGCCACCACCAACAGATGGACGTGAAGGAAGATCCGTTTGTGGCTTTGTCGGAATGGGTCCCGCGTCTTTACGTGCATCAAGGTGATCACATTTGCTCGGAGTATTTAGGGTATTTTGAGCACAGGAAGAAGATGGAGGATATAGGAGCTGGGTATGTGGAGAGGTTGGCCACCCAGAATTCGCTTGGGGGTCTTGTGATGAGTGCAATGGGGAAGGAGAGTGAAGAACCGTTGCACCTAATTCCTTCAGCTAATTTAATTGTCAATTTAGTCCCTGCACAAGATTTCAAACAAGCTCATGGAATTCACCAGTGGTGGGGACCTGATGTGAAGTTGCAGTCTAAGGTGTACAATTACAGGTAATGATGTTCTCCCGTCGTCGTCGTCGTCATTTTATCTCATTGAACTTGTATTTGTGGAGCTGTGATGATTCTTTGATTTATTTTCTTAACCTTGTAATGGGTGGATGAGGCATTGATTTGTTTTCCTATGTAATTTGTTCAATTGGATTCAGACATGAAATTTATTTAAGAAAAGCCTAGTACTACTACTTTGTCAATACTTCTATGTACAGAGATCATCTCCTGTTTGTATTTGAGAAGAGGTATTTAAATATCCAGAAACTGCATTTGTTGCGCTTTTTTTTTTTTTTTTTTGGTATTTTTGTTCGTCTTTTGTGAATTTTTGTCGGCTTCACATTTTTGTCATATTCACGTAATGTGTTTTTGGATTATCATTTGTCTCGACGAGGAAACTAAAAAGTTAAAAAATTTGACCAGAAGGAAAAAATCTCACACTAAAGATGAAACATATTAAATGATATTTTTGTTTGTGGTGTTGTCTTATACTATATGATTTCTTTTAAACTTTGGTTCACAAGAGATGAATGAGTTTTTTTATTTTTTTGGAACTGGTGGAGAAGAAACGATTAATTCAAAAATTGATGAAAAAGTGAAAAATGCTGGAAAAACATAGGAGAGCAAAAATTTAGGGAGAATCTAGGGAAAGTGCTTTTAAAGATGTTTCTGAATCTACGAGAATCTCATTTTATTTCCTTAACAGTTCTATTTTTGGATGTCTGAAAAAAAAATCCAAAATGTTTAATTTTTTCTAGATTTTTTTACGAGTCTTCATAAATAGTTAAAAGTACAGAATAAGAAATTATATTAAAATTTTAAACAAACTTTTTAAAGAGGCATGCGTATATTGAAAACTTAATCAATTTTTGTAAGAATAATTACATGTCTAAATAATCTGGAACAAAAAGATGAGGGGAGAGAATTTCGCATAAAAGTAGGAACAGAACGAAAATTTGGGGAGCGGGGCCTTATAGTCACTACATTCTGTAGTGATAAATCTCGATCTTCCAAAGTGTTTTGGACAATCCGAATCTTAAATAAATTATTCGCACGAGCAGTTTATTTAAGATCTAGACCGTCCAAAATAAGAATGAAAGATCGAAATTCTCACTACACGCCTGTTATGAATTGCTCATTACAAGCTCCCCGGTTCCGAAAATTTCACCATTGTACATTCAACCCAACAAACTCCCTAAATTGGCTCTCATCCCTATTTTAGGGGAGCCAAACCCTAAAATTAGGCTCCAAGAGACTCCCTAAACCCCTCCATAAAATACAAAAATGAATAGTACCTCCCTAAAAAACCCCCCATTTAGAGCAAGCCCAACAAACTCCCTAAATTTTTCTCTACAAAAAGTAGTGAATAGTATTTTATTTACTCACATCTCTTTCAACACTCCAACAATCCTCTCTATTACTTTCTCTATACCAATTAAATAATATAAACTAATACA
>JAXBDA010007267.1:0-18081 GCA_036023075.1 Gaultheria prostrata
TTTAACCTGAAACTACAAAAACACGCTTCGCGCAACATCAATCATTTCAAGCGCTAAAACGCGTGCATGTGTGAACTAAATGAGCTAGATGAGCCCGGATATATACAATATTTGGGGCTCATCAATTATTTTTGAGTTTTTAATGGTAGATTAGAATCTAATCTAGATTTAAATAGCCTCCTTAGATGTTAAATTAGGACTTTTTAATGGTTGAATGCTAGCTTGGTTGTATACATAGAGAGGGATGTTTTTGCTAGTATTGATAATGAAACTATCATGCGGTACTTTCAGAATATGAGAACCCGACGAGGTCAATTGAGATAGTGCACGTCAACAAAACTAGTGAGGAATGATTAGTTTTTTGTGCTTTAAGTTTAGGAACTTTTGAAAGCATATATTATAAATGCTTTTACATATTATGTCAGTTTAAGTCTTCCTTTATATTTATGAATGCTGAAGTTTAATTATATACAATTGCGCTTGGTTGAGAATTCCTGTTTACCCTTGTGAATAATTTTGTGGAGGATCATTGACTCTAGTGCTGAGCTGTGCTTATATGAATTCTGCTATGGATGCTTATGCTGTGATTAGTCGTGGAGTATTTGTTTGGCGAGTCTAATTCGCTGCTGTTTTTGTGTTCTCATTTATTAGATTTAGCTACTTGATGTGTAGGCTCTGGCTTTGCTGCCACGTAGGTTTCTCTGTTTGTTCTCCTCTTTGGCTTTAAGCCTTTATGTTCAACACCTCGCTGGATATATTGGCCTTCCTTTATCCTTGCTTTTGTGCCTAGTCTTTGTTTTTTTTCCTTCGATGTACCCTTCGTCGAGCTATAATAAAATTCTGTTTCCGATAACAAAATTTTTTTGGGTGCCCCCACTCTAGCAAATTCCTGGGTCCGCCACTGGGCACAGCTCGCTGGCCCATCAAAAATTGCCATTTTGCTCCTCGTTAAAGTGGACTTCGGGTTTAGGTTCCTTCAAGGAGGTTGTAGAACTCCGAGAGCTTCGTGTTAGACACAAGAATCAATGAAATGGCTGAGGTTTGAACCCGCTATTGCAACCCAAGGTTTTTGTTCGAAATGGGATTTTTCATCGCCAATTGAAACACCACCGGACTCCACCACTGAGTTTTTCATCCGGATCAAAGTTAGAAACCTCTTGCCCATTAATTATAAGTATACCATGTGTTAGAGAACCCTAAAATTAGTTTATGGGCCAAAACATATGCCCCCATGTTGAGGATTTCATGTAACCCGAGCGAAATTGGCAGGAAACTCTATTTTCTATTTTTATGAAATTCTAGTCCGGACGGGAAATTTTAGTCCAGAGGGTCGGGGAAGATTTCTTCTGTCACGCCCTTAAATTTATAATATATTTAAATAACAATATTTTCAAAATAGTAGTCAACATTCTCCTTAGTCAAAGTCTAAAGTCAGAGTTATACATAGTCTTCAAGTCAAATTACAAGTTTATTACAAGTTTCCATAAGCCAAAAGAGATGAATGAATTACGAAGTTACAAAATCATCTTTGCAAAGGAAATAAGGTTTCCCAGATGATATGATAACTCCCTGGCATTAAGCTTTCAAAACATGCACACAATCCAAACATCCAACTTCATGATCCATGTTGAGTACCTGGAAATTGAGAGGGTGAGCTCACTAGCCCAGTAGGAAACATTTCTACTAACACTAAGGGTATAGAGAATGAAATGTGCATATGAGAATGACAAACATGAATATGATGATCAATGGACACCACAAATGATTTGACAAAGAGCTAAGAGTGCTTAAAATACCCAAGTATCCACCCAACCCATTCGTTGACCCTTCATCGATCTCAAATGTGTCATGTGTCTCATCCTCCAATCTATCGGAGCCAAGCTATAGAGGCCACGAGTAGGGCCAGATGCGCAGTACACAGTTGACCATGGCACCACGATAGGGTGCAGGGTCAGGGACGAACTACACATTAGCCCGACCCTAGGATCTACAGACCAGTAATAGTACAGCCGTCCTACGTGGCAAAATGGCTACGCCGCTATTAGGCTGATAGCACGGCAGAACGTTCTGGAACAATCTTGAATACTCTCTTACGTGATAAGGGGTGTATCCCGTGAAATAAGGGAATGACGTGAGCATTCCATAGCGGATAAGGAAAGAAGAATCCTAATAAGAATCATGTTGGACGCACATATGGGAGTAAGTCCCATATGGAAAGAAGTCCTATGCTTTGTGGAGACCGGAGCAGAGGCACGGTGATACCTAATAGGACTGGTCCTGTTAGGAAAGGTTTCCTAACGTGATAAGGAAACTAGGGCAACGAGGACCCTTGATCAACAAGTTAACCTATTCCTATAAATATATGCATGATGCCTACGGTGAAAGGTACGCTGTGAAACCTATTCATACGCATTGTTCTTTGCTTGATTAGTAAACCATTTTACTAACTTAAGCATCGGAGGGCCTTTGCCATTAAGGGCAGAGGTGCTCTAACCGTTCCTTGTCTTGCAGGTTTAGAGGCACTGTCAACCCTACGAGAAATCTACCCTCTACACTTTCTTCTATCAATACAATAGGAAAAATTTTGTTATACTTTTTGAATCTAAAAATTCATTTCAAAATTATTAAAAAATATGTACATGAAAAATTGACGTACCTCCGCTGTACCCGTCCCCTGCTTTTTTGGGTTGTTGTCGCATCCCGTACTAGTATTCGTATCCCGTATCAGTACCCGTGCTTCCTTGTTGGTTAGAGATAGTCTCTGTACCCGCCAAGCAATGTGGACAATGATTATAATGGGCTTATTAACCTTTTTTGTCCACAAAGTATTGGCCGCGTCTCATTTTGGTCCCCAAAGTATCAATTGGAAAAATTTAGTCCCAAACGTTTATAATTTGTACCAATCAAGTCCCCACCCTAGACTCCGTTAATGTTTTCTGTCAAAACAAGGGGCATACTCGACATTTTGCATAAATTTTTTTAAAAAACAAATTAAAAAAAAAACACTTTTTGAAAACAATTTTTTTAAAAGAAAGTGAAAACATATTTTGAAAAAAAAAAATCTCTCTCCCTCTTCCCCTTATCTCTCTCTCTCTCCCCCAAAACCCACCTTCATCCTCTTCCTCCTTCCACCACCACCACCTCCTCTCTTAGATACCAATCAAAAGCCACAACTACAGGCATAACCGCCGCCATCGCCGGAATTGCCGTGAGCCAATGTCATTGAAATCAACCAAAATACCTTTCCCATGAGCCATCGTCGCAGTCGTTGGAATCAACCAAAAAAAATGCAAACTAAAGCTCAAAAGACATCTCCCCTAAATGCAAAGCGGAACTTCACCTCAAACCAATGGATGATTGCAATGACGAAACTGGTTCTCTCAAAATGCGATATAAATTCAGAAATATGAACACACACACACAAAAAAAAGCCTCAAAGAGGCAAACAAGGTTGAAAAACTTAAACACTAAATTTTAGCCATTTTTCGGATGACGAGACCTGAAGGAAAATGATGATGATTTGAAGGAAAGTAGGAAACCCATCAAACTCGACCTCTCATGTGCTTCTTAACCGCTTTCCTTTCTATCTCTCAAGAACAAAAATACCCAGTCTTTAAAACTAGTTCTTTCGTTACCTGGAGCTCGGATTGGGCCAAGCTTTTTGTTGGAAATTTGCCGTATGATTTTGATAGTGAGAAATTGGCTCAGTTTTTTAACCAAGTGGGTATTGTTGAGGTTGTAGAGGTATATGCCAATTGGTTTTTGTAGACACCTTAATTTTGAACCCATGAAAATCCTCGGCGATATCGTATTATCTTCAAGTTAAAAAGTAGTTATTGGTAGTCATAAAGCCAGAAAGCAATCAAAAGATAAATCAAATTGGACTTCGAATTTACATTGTGAATTGTTAGAAGGCAAAAAAAATTCATCTTCTTACATGTGTAAGGTTGGACAATTGGCAGTTGATGAAATACACGTGTAAGGATAGGCAACTGTAGTTGATGAAGTACACGTGTAAGACCAAGTAGTTAGTAGTTGAAGCAATCATATATGAATCAGATCAGATCGTGGAGAGAAGTTATTTTTTGGTCTTAATTATGTACAAATGGATTTGAATAAGTAACCGTGCAGATTTAAATTCAAACTCTTTCAGGAGGGAAGCAACAAGTTTTTGAAGTGTAATGATGAAGTTCGAAGCCAAGGAACCAGGCGAAAAGTTTGAATTGCAAGCAAGGTCTATAAATAGAAGAAATTGAAGAGTAAAGAACCCCGGACAAATCTTCAACAAACAGCAATAAAAAATGATGCTTGGTTTGTTCTTTGGCAGTTAGGATTATAGTTTTAGGAATTCGACTCAATTCGAAGTAGATTAGGAAAGTAGTTGTTAAGAGTAATTGTTGTAATCTTCCAGTGTTCGAAGTTATAGTTATTGTTCTTTTTGAAGTTGAAGAAGATCTCAAAGTAAGTTTACTTTTAATTTTTTAATCAAAGTATCTTGTTTCTTTATTGTTCTTTGATTTCCTAAGTAAATTGGTTTGTATTTCTTCATTTTGAAAGAAAAATCCTCTTAATTGAGGTAATTGAACCATTTAACCACAATCGTCTGATTAGTTTTGGGTTTCCAAGCTTAATATGAGAGAGAAGACATATAATCTTTCTCTGGCACGCTCGCACTCAATCACTTTCTAATCCAAAGAAGTAAAAAGACCAAACATTTTTTGGCACGCCCGGTGGGACACCAAAGTGTTTAAATGGCTCCAAAACTTAGGAAGCAAGCAGATGATTCTCAAGTTGGCCAAAACGCCAGAAGAAGAGAATAATGTTAATCCTAAAGAAAATGAACAAGTTGAAGGCCCTCCAACAGGCCTAGAAGTTCACATTGGTCAAAATCCAAATGGGGAAATTGGCCAGGCTTCTCAAGTGTATACTAGAAAGAGCAAAGCAATGCAAGTAGAAGACCCTAAGACCCAGAAGTTGGAAAAGGGGTGTCATCCTAATCAATTTGCTGAAATGGTTGCCATATTTAAGGAAATGGCTCAAATCCATAAACTTCTGTTTCAAAAATTGGAAGAACAGTATTGTAATGAATCGAAACTTAAAAATGGATCACAGTCTTTGCCTCAAAAGGATAAGGAAGAGGCTAGTTCAAGTAAGTTTAGAACAAGGTCAGGAAAAGAGCCTATAAATATGGATGATATTCCAGAATCTTGGTATGAACCAACAAAGACCTATGATAATCAAATGCCTAAAATTAAGAAGACGTTTAGGCAAGTTACGATATTGAGAGGGGTAGTAATATCAAATCCGAGTTGCAGAAAGCGATTAAGAACTCGAGGACGTCGATCATCGTCTTATCAAAAAATTACCCTAATTCGATTTCATGCCTTTTTGAAATCCAGACAATTATCCAGCACCGGAAGAAGTCGTTGGGTCAGTACTTCATTTTGCCGGTGTTCTACGAGGTGGATCCATCATAAATTACCAAGCAAACCGAAAAACTCGGCGGTTTTTTTCCAGAAAAACAGAGTAACGGTTGAGGAAGTGAAGGGATGGAGTGCGGCGCTTAAGGAGGTAGCGAGTTTGGCTGGGATGGTTTCCAAAAATCAATCCAACGGGTACGTTGTTCTAGATTCAATCATTTTCCTTTTAAATTATTGAACGTATGGGATACTCAGCACCTATAGTAACGTTGTAAGTTGGCTTTTTTAAAGTTTCCTTTTAAATTGAAAGATATAACAATCGAAAACATGGCACGAATTGTTTTACTCCCTCCGTCCCAAATTGTTTGTCCATTTTTGAAACTCATGCCATGTTTCGATTGTTATATCTTTCAATTTATGATATTTTTTGTAATTGTGAATACTTCGTATTATAGAACTCATCGAGAACTATCAAACAATATCCATATTGAATATATGAGCGATTGAAATTGGCACGAATATCCAAAATGGACAAACAATTTGGGACGGAGGGAGTAGTTTTTTCAAGGTAGCAGAATCGAGTGACTTTTCGTTTTAAAATAAGTTGTTGTGGAATAAGGCCTCAGTACACATAGTTATATCAACAAATTGGCATACGGTATTTAGCCCACTAAGGCCTTGTTTCTCATTTAAGCGGTATTTAATGTAACAGATAAGTATTAGTATATGGTATTATATGTCAATACATAGTATTTTTATACAGATAACGATTATCAGTTCTTTTTTATGATGAAAAAGGGTATAGTGGTTCACAGACTTATTTGTGAATTTTTATAAAATGTTACAGATTAAGTATTATCTGTTTGTTTTTTTTTGTTTTTTTTCTCTCTTTGATCTCTTTTCCAAATAAAAAAAGATCTTTTACGTAAGGAAGTCCTGTAAGAATAAAGTTATATAGGGAAAATATCTAAATTGACTTCCTTGAAAGATGATTCGTAAATAAGACGACACATTGGGGAACTTTCATATAATTGATTCTTTTTCCAAAGAAAAAATCTTTTAGTGATATATATGTGGAAAACAAAATTTTCGGAGAGTTAAAAGAAAATTGTTTACTTGATATATATCTATATGTGGAAAACACAATTTTCGGAGACCTTTTTTAGGAAAGACAAACGTGCATATATAAACATAATCTCCACATCTACGGTAAATGATTTTTCGGAGAGTTTTATTTTAGGAAAGAGAAACGTGCGGAAGTAAAATTTATAATCTTGAAAATAATATGCATGACGTGCTTTGTAATGCTTTTACCTCGCACCGGTCAACTTGGCACAAATGATGTGAGGAGCATCGAGCGAGCAACTACCTCCTAAGGAATCTAGCCACTACAATTCAAACGGAGTCGATGTGATAAACACACGAATGAAGGTTTTGGACAACCCCGGAAAGTGCCAAAATATCTAACAATCTCCCCCTTTGGCATTTCCAGGACAAAACCGACTGCTTTAAAACAAAACTGAAAATTACAACTGAAGAAAATAAACACTAGCCTAAACTAGGTCTATCCAATGAAGCTTGAGTTGCTTTTCCAGTACTTGCAAAGACAGCTCAACGAAAACTATGCAACCAAATATTTGTTACGAAAAATAGAACGGGTCAGCACATAAAATAAATTCTTCCCTTATAAATATCTCCCCAAAGGAACAATAGCACTTGAAAATTCTCCCTTTTCAACCCAAACATTCTCCCCCTTTTTGTCACGGGAAAACAAATGAATTGACGGTATCAAAGTGAGACACATGATGGATATAAGATAAATGCATCGAAAGGAGATGTAAGACCATATCTTTAATGATGCAGATCAAAGAAGGGACCGAATACCATGCTCAAGCAACTACTACATAACAAATGGGCGCTACCTAAGCAAATACTGGACACAAAACTTGATACCATAATCACCGAATATACCCTTTTTATTATTATTATTTTTATAAAACAAAGGGGCAAGGCAACATATAATCCAAAGGACAAGTATTCATAGATGAGGCTCAGACAATATGACGAAATTGAAGAATCCATGAACAAATTTGTATTAAACCAACCCAATGAGTGAATTCGGAGATAAGTGGCAACACACAAGAAGAATCTATGACAAAGTGAGTGTGTGACAGTCATAAGAAATTAAGATCACCATCCGAATATTCGACAATTCTCATGTACCACTGGGCCGTCAAGCACTCTCCCCCTAATGAAGTCAAACCAAGCACCCATCGATACTCATTATGTCCAAATAAATAAATAAAAAGCTCCCCCTCAACTAAGGAACACAGTTTTTTTTTCTACTAATACATTTATTTTTTAGTATTCTCTTTTGCCCCACTGCCGTTTGACGCGAACGTTTGAACTGGATATAGCCGAATGGATCTGGTTACTAGGCAAGTGGTCCAATACGAATATCACACAAGATCTATCCACTTTTTCACGCGAACGTTCGGACTGGATAAAGCCGAATGGATCCGGTTACTAAGTGAACGTCCGGATAGACATTTTCTCTTTACCACAACAAATGTATTTCTTTGTCTTTTTCTTTATTTTGCATAGCATGACATATAAAATTTCGTATCACAAAATGATGCCAAAAAAAGTCAATAGACTAGGAAAAAGACAAGACAAACCCAGGTGCATGAGAATTAACTTTCTTCTTTAAGTAATCTCTCTAACCCAGATGTGTAAAGGTGGCGGTCATAGATGCATAAAGCATGCTACAATGAATGTCCAAATGCACCTCATGAGTGGAGTTAATAAGAAACGTGCATGTATTCCCAAAGATGTGCATCTGTGTGAGTCTCATGAATGACTACTCATCCTAAAAAAAATATGCTAACCCCAATTTTTTAATTTTTTTTATATACTAAATGTTTATGCATTTTTTATTTGGAGCAAAACATAAAAGCATTAACTTACAAGATCCTGAACAGAAGGATCACATATGCGAGAAAGATAAAAGGAAAAATAAAAATGAAAATGAAAGGAAGTTTTTTTAAAATAAAATAAAATAAAAAAATAAAACTTGAAACACATGTTCACTCTCCTCCAGATTTGCTTTGGTTTGGTGTTCACATACGATGTGTGACCGTGTGTGGTACGTCTTTCAACAACCTTATCAGTCTCTTCATTAACTTTAGCCAAAGTTGACAATTTTTGATTTCCTCGACAAGGTGAGAAGTTTGATTCGCCAACTGACCCAATTTCTTTTGAAAATTCTCATTTTTAATGTTTATGGGAGATTGACACACAACTTGAGGTCTTCCCTTACCGAGTTGATTATACCAAACATTTTTATTCACAGAGGATACAAATGAATTCCCCTTTGTTCCCTGATTGTCCTTTCTAAGTGTATAACGAAAAGGTCGAATGTGACCTTGGACACCACAGTAGTGACAGATGAAAGGAATTTTCTTTTCAGGAGCATGATTACTATTAAAAACCTTTTTAACGATGGTGGGAGATTTAATAGAAGATTCAGGTTTATCGCTCACCACCTCTTTCTTAACAATGTTAGATTTCACAAACTTAATTTCCTTCTTTGTGAACTCATTAGCCTTAGGTGAAGGTGGATCAACGAACTCTACCCCGCTTCTATTTCTAAAAGTACGTGTCATCTGGGCAATACGGGTTACACCACACTCATTATGCTTTATAGCCTCAGTGGATTCCCTAAGGTCACGTTCCAGTTCAAAAATTCTATCCTTGGACCTTTCAAGGCATCCATACGCTCTCTCTCAATTTTGGCAAACTTATCAGCCAGATTACTGTTATATGTTTTTAATTTTTCAAGCTCGATATTCTTAGATTCGATGTCATTACTAAATTTGTTCCTTTCACCACTAATTCTCTCGATGACACTCATGAGTTCCTTCTTTTTCTTTTCTAGTTTGACAGCCTTTTTATACAATTGATTATAGGCCTCATGAATAGAATCTATAACATCATCACTCTTCTCACAATCTTCGTCAGTCGAGACATACTTACTATCCTCGCTAAGAGTTGTAGAAAGATCAACCGATTTGGGGGACGTGGGAGACTTAATGTTGGCAACAAGCATAGAATATCTAGAGGCAAAACCCCCATCACTACATTCATCACTATCATCATCCCACGGCGCCTTGTGCCCTTTGGCCTCTTTCTTTTTAAGAATGTTTTCACACTCTGCTTGAAGATGCCCAAAACCGTGACACTCGTGACATTGTATACCTTGGGGTTTCTTGGATTTATCAATAAAATATTTATTTTTATTATCCCCAGAATTAAAATTCTTACCCTTACTAGTTGAAGAAGGAAAATTTCCAGATTTATGAAATTTGACAAATTTTCTAAATTTTTAGCAAAGAGAGTAAGTTCTTCTTCATCAAGGTCATCGTCACTCTCTTGTGTCACAGAGGATTCTTTTTTAGAAGATTTAAAAGCAATGCTTTTATTAGACTTTAATGTAGATTTCTTCGAAAGGTGATTCAATTCAAACATTTGAAGTTTACCAACAAGTTTTTCAAAAAGAATATCATCAACTTAATCATTCTCTTCGATCGTGACTACCTTAGTCCTAAACCTCTCAGGAAGGGACCTAAGCACTTTTCGACAAACTTTAATATTTGGGATTGGTTCTCCTAATGAGTGGAAGGAATTAACAAGGTCACTCAACTTAGTGGTAAAAATATCAAAAGTCTTGGAGAGGGTAAAACCCACGCTCCACTCTAGGTGCCCTAGCTCGGCCATACAACGTGGATGTACCCACTACTACAAAAAAGCATAAACATCACGCTTTTTAAGGGTGATGTTTCACTTTCCATGTCGCCCACAAAAGCGTGATGGTTCCAGGTGACATGGTAAGTCATTGTTTTCCATCACGCTTATAAACCGTGATGGAAAATAATGAACAATCACGGCAAAAAAGCGTGATCTTTTCTTGTAAAACCGAGATGGAAGCCTCATCCCCGCGTTCTTTTTTGGACTTTCTATCTTGGTTTCCTGAAAAAGCGTGATTGTATGTAGATAAAGATCACAGCCAAAAAGTGTGATCGTTTATGGTTAAAACCGAGATAAAAAATTGTTCAGCGTGATCTTTTATTGTTTTATATCTCAGTTTTCTTCTAAAAGCGTGATTAAATCTTTTTACCATCACACTCCAAAAACATGATTGAAAGATGCTAACATCTTTTTTTTTTTTCCTGTTCCGAATTTGGCAATTGCAAGAAGCAAAGATCACCGGATCCTTTTCCACTATATATTAATACAAAACCATAACAAATAATTGATCTAACCGACAAATTATGCTTGGCATCCAATACAAGAGTACAATGTCAAAATCACAATCCATACTTGGTATTTTAATCAAATCAACAAAGCCTCAAAAGAGACTACAAAAATTACAGAAGAAAGAGATAATTAAGTAAAACTCATTAACATCTATTCTTCTCAGCATCTTCTCCAAGACATTAATTCTGCTAACACTGGAGTGAATGATAAGCCCTCAAAAGTGTTAATATTAGGGCTTATCTTTCTCATTTTTGTCACACACGCTTGCATTTCATAGCTTATATTGTTTGATGTTGCGCGTAGTTGTGTTTTTTGAAATTTCAGGTAAAACTAGGGAATAAGGCGTGCTTTGACGCCATGGATTGACCAAAGGGGTACCCGAGTACCCAAGGCCACGTGGCACTCCGCCACCGTACCCTGAGAGCCAAGAACGAAGTACCGGATAAGGCTCGGGAGGACCAAAAGCTTAGAGAAGATCAAAGGAAGAAAGGAAGTGAAAAAGTCCAGGAGATACCAGTATCTACAAACAGGGATACTGGTATCCAGTGAACAGAAGGTCCAGAAATGGGAGATACCAGTATCTAAAAAATGGGATACTGGTATCCCTCGCAAATTTCAGAACAATCAGGATACGCTCAATGGCAATTTTGTAATTATTTTGGACGACTTTTTGGGGCTTTATAAGCCCAAAACTCAATCTTTTTTAGGGTATCAATCAATTTCTACGTTCTCTCTCTACCTCCCTTCTTCTTCCCCACTCATCTTCTCCACCTTCTCTCTAGATTTTAGGTTTCAATTCTGAAGAACCAAGGCTACGACCTTCATTAAAGTTGTAGGTATTTCTCTAATCTTTATAAATCCGTATTTTATTTTCCTTTTCGCGATGTTTCGTATCTCTCCACATTTTTCCTTTGTGTTTTCATTAACCATGTGTGAGTAGTCGTATAGGCTCGGCTATGGGGTGATTATCACGCCATAGCTTAGGTTCGTTTATGGTTTCTCGGAATTTTGTGCTTAAAAGTTGGGTTTGTGTTCGGATTAAACTCATATTTTTCGGTCTAAACTTAGGGTTGTTAATTTCCTTGATTGGGTGTAGACAATACACTTGGCACACACAATGCTTTGAACCATTGCACTCTAGGTGTTCGATGAAATGCTAGACTGAGTTTTTCCGTTTGCAAACCCCTTATTTTTGTGAGAAAATTAGATTTTTATTGTCAAATTATCCGAGTGGAATCAAGAGTCTTTGAATCCCACTTGAGTTATAATTGAGAAACCGTAAACGACCTAAGTTATGGGTGTTATGAACTCCTAACCCGAGTCCTTTTTAATTAATTTTAAAACCTTCAATCTCCAAGTATCCTGAGGTAGAGAGAGAATTCCACCATACAAATCCACTTAAAAGTTGGCCGTCTTAACGCCAAATTCCATTGCAAGTCAAATCTCATGCCGGTAGCATTCGGTCCCTGTGGAAATCGACCCCGGTCTTGCCGGGTTACTATGCTAGCAGTGACCTAGCCCTACGCTTGGGGTGACGCTAATTATTACAACTCTAGGTCGCAAGCATTTTTGGCGCCGTTGCCGGGGACCCAATGGTTACCCCCGCGTGAGTTTGCCTCGCGCCACGCCATTGTGAGTTTGCCTCGCGCCACGCCATTGTGAGTATCTCTTTTCATTAGTCTACTTATAGTTAGCATAACTTAGTATATTTTGTTTCAAGCTAGTATACATCTGCGAGTTGAAACCTCTGACTAAAGGCGCATTCTCTAGCAATTTGACTTGAGGTGTAACGAAGCTCGAGGAAGTGTACCTGCTGTTTATTTTTCTATTTATATATTAACGAGGCGGCGGACTAGCCCCTCAGAACTATTTTGTGGTGAGGCGGTGGTATAACCCCTCCAGTCTGTTAGTCTTTAGTGCATGCTCGCGCATGGTTACAAACGCCTCGGACATAATCACCGTTTAGTGAGCATTGACATAATGGCTGACCCACCACCAAATCCACCAGAGAAGTCTTTGCGGGATTATTTGAATCCCGAACGCACTCCGCATGCTTCGTGCATAGTTCTCCCTACCACTACCGCCGCTAACACCTTCTCCATTAAAACAACGCACATCAACTTGGTCCCACACTTTCATGGGATGGATCTCGAGAACCCTTATTCGCACATGAGGGAATTTGATGAAATTGTGACTACCATTGTGAATCAGCTCGGGCAAATGGAGTCCACACGCCTCAAACTCTTTCCGTTTTCTCTAAAAGGCAAGGCTAAGGATTGGTTCAATTCTTTAAAACCCCAATCCATGCGGCTTGGGCTGATGTGCAAAGGGAGTTTTTCAAGAAATTCTTTCCCGAGCCTAGGACTCGTCATATGATGCAACAAATTTAATCTTTCAAGAAAAAAATGACGAGACTTTCTATGCTTGTTGGGAGCGTTTCAAGGACCTATTGACATCGACGCCACATCATGGTTTAGAAGTACAACAAAGTATAATCTATTTTTATTATGGGCTTTCTAAAAGGAGTCGGCAATTAATTGACATGATGTGCAATTGGGCCTTTCTCTATAAACAACATGATGAGGCGTGGGAGTATTTGGACACTCTAGCCGAGAGTAATCAATCGTGGGACTGGTTGGACCCTTCCGAGCGGTCCCAACCAGTCCAACGTTCGAATACTGCCGGCCCGAGTGCTTCTGGAAAGTACACGTTGAGCGAGCAAACTGACCTGCACCGTAGGGTTGATTTGCTTGCTAAGAAAATGGAGAATATAGAGTTAAACCCGATTTCAGAGTTGGCCGCGGTGGCGCAAGTGGAGGGAGTGTGTAGTTTGTGCGATCTAAGTGGGCACGTTGCAAAGCAATGCCCCGCCTTCGCCGCTTTTAAAGAGGTCCTGCATGGGGCCGATCAAGCGGAGGTGAACGCAGTCGGTCAATGGTATGACCCTATGTCTAACACATATAATTCGGGAACAAGGGATCATCCCGCTTTCAAGTGGAGGGAACAAAACCAAGGGCAGCCTCAAAGGCCACCACAGGCTCAAAATCAAGGTTATCGACCTCCCCAAGGTCAACATCAAAACCAAGGGCAAGCCCGGTACCCTCCCAACCAGTACCCTCAAAACCAACAATACCAAGGTCAAGGATCTAATGTGTACCAACCCCCACCAAAGCGATCATTGGAGGATTCCCTCCAAATATTTATCCAGGGTCAAGCGGTGGTGAATGAACAAAATGCGCATTCTATGAGGGAGATTCAAACCCAAATCTCCAAGTTAACCTCGGCTGTGGGGGTGCTTCAACAAGAAAAGGGAAAGTTTCCCTCTCAACCACAAGCAAACCCCCAAGGGCTACACTTTGCGAACACCACCTCGGGCCAAGACCCGAACAATTTTAAGCAAGCCAAAGCAATCACCACTTTGAGGAGTGGCAAGGAGATTGATAAAACTATTCATCCCAAGCCGGCCACTCCTCCAACTCCTCCTCCCGTTGTTAACAAGGCTCCCGAGTCCACCTCTTTGGACTCCGAGCCTAACCAAATGGTGGAGCCAAGTGCTCCTACGTCACCCATCTCGGCTCCTTACCCTCAAAGGTTGAGGGTACTAAGCAAGCCGTCTTCAAATACCGAGGTGTATGAGCATTTCAAGCAAGTGAAAATTAACATCCCTCTTTTGGATGCAATCAAAACCATACCCTCATATGCTAAATTTCTCAAAGACTTGTGCACTGTGAAGCGCAAGCTCAATGTTCAGAAAAAGGTGTTTCTTACCGAGCAAGTGAGCTCGATCATTCAGACCGCTGTCGCCCCTAAGTATAAGGACCCCAGATGTCCCACGATTTCCATTGTCATAGGGGGTAAGAGGGTTGAGAGAGTGCTACTTGATTTGGGCGCGAGTGTCAATTTACTTCCGTTTTCGGTATACGAACAACTCGGGTTGGGGGAGATGAAACCTACCACTATCACACTTCAATTAGCGAACCGGAGTGTCCGGATTCCTAAATGGTTGGTAGAGGATGTTTTAGTCCAAGTAGACAACTTTGTCTACCCTGTGGACTTTGTGGTGTTAGATACTTGCCCCGTCACGCACGCTTCACAAGCACAAACACCCATTATTCTTGGACGTCCGTTCTTGGCGACGTCCGATGCGGTTATTCATTGTAGAAATGGGTTATTGAACATGACGTTTGGCAATATGAAAATGGAGATGAATGTCTTTAACATTGGGACCCAAATGGGGGATGACGATGATGTCCACGAGGTGAGCTTAATTGACACACTCGTCCAAGAACACGTGGACACAATCCTTTACACGGATCCCCTTGAGGTGTGTCTTACCGCCAATGAGGTGACATTCTTGGATTCTCCGGAGGTAGAGTACTTGTATTCTTTGTTAGAAGTGGAGGATGCGTGTGGGACGGAAGTGTGGTCCCCAAAATTTGAAGAGTTACCTCCCCTTGTGAGCAAAGCTCTTCCATCTAGCGTCCAACCACCCAAGCTTGAGTTGAAAATCCTCTCGGATACATTGAAATATTCCTTCATTGGCATTGGCGAGACATTCCCAGTGGTGATCTCTTCTTCCCTTGAAGAGCACCAAAAGTCTAAGCTCTTAAAAGTTTTGAGGCGGCACACTAAGGCCATCGGTTGGTCTATTGCCGATATTCATGGGATTGACCCTTCTGTGTGCACACACCACATCTATCTTGAAGATGATGTGAAGCCGTCCCGTCAACCGCAGCGTCGCTTAAATCCAATTATGAAAGACGTGGTGCGGGCGGAGGTCTTAAAATTGTTGGACGTTGGGATCATTTACCCTATTGCTGATAGCAAGTGGGTGAGTCCCATCCAAGTCGTCCCAAAGAAGTCAGGCATCACAGTGGTCAAGAATGCGAGTGGCGAGTTGATCCCTCAAAGAGTGACCACTGGATGGAGGGTGTGCATAGACTACCGGAAATTGAATGCGAGCACGAGAAAGGACCACTTCCCTCTCCCCTTCATTGATCAAATATTGGAGAGGGTAGCCGGTCATGCTTTTTACTGCTTTCTCGATGGGTACTCCGGATATAACCAAATTGAGGTCGCTCTAGAGGACCAAGAAAAAACCACCTTCACGTGCCCCTTTGGCACTTTCGCTTACAAACGCATACCCTTTGGCTTGTGCAATGCGCCTGAAACCTTCTCAAGGTGCATGATGGGCATATTTAGCGATATGGTGGAAAAGATTGTGGAAGTCTTCATGGATGACTTTTCGGTTTTCGGAGACTCATTCGAGTCATGCTTGGTAAATCTTGAGCGGGTGTTGGAGAGGTGTGAGGAAAAGCACCTTATTCTTAATTGGGAAAAGTGTCATTTCATGGTAACTCAAGGGATTGTGTTAGGTCATATTGTTTCAAGTAAGGGGATAGAGGTAGACAAAGCAAAAATTGACTTGATTTCTAACCTCCCTACCCCTAAGTGTGTCAAGGACATTCACTCCTTTCTTGGACACGCAGGCTTTTACCGGCGCTTTATCAAGGATTTTAGCGCCATTTCTCTGCCCTTGTGTAATCTCTTGTCTAAAGACACCCCGTTTGAGTGGACAAGTGCGTGTGAGGAGGCATTTTCAAAGTTAAAGTCGAGTCTCACCTCTCCTCCGATTGTGCGTGCTCCCGATTGGGACCTTCCATTTGAGTTGATGTGTGATGCGAGCGATTATGCGATAGAGGCCGTTCTTAGCCAAAGGAAAGGGAAAGACCCGTATGTCATATCTTACGCGAGCAAGACTCTCAATGATGCTCAAATGAACTACTCCACCACGGAGAAAGAGTTGCTCGCGGTGGTCTTTGCCCTAGACAAGTTTAGGTCTTATTTGATAGGGTCCCCTATAGTGGTTTTCACGGACCACGCCGCTTTGAAATATCTCATGACTAAGCAGGATGCAAATGCGCGGTTAATTAGGTGGGTCATTCTTTAAGAATTCAATCTAATAATCAAAGATAAAAAGGGGGTTGAAAACGTGGTCGCCGATCATTTGTCCCGTCTTGAGTTTGAGGATCGCTCTTCAAATCTCCCTATCATTGACACTTTCCCGGACGAGCAATTGTTTGGTGTCTCAAGTCGCCCGTGGTTTGCGGATATTGTAAACTATTTAGCCACGGGTCAACTCCCTACCAATTGGACTCCCCAAGAGAGGAGGCATTTTTTAAGTGAGGTGAAAAGATTCTTCTTTGATGATCCTTATATTTTCAAGTATTGTCCGGATCAAATTATCTAGCGGTGTGTGCCCAATGTCGATCAACAAGGCATCCTTGCCTTTTGCCACACCGAAGCGTGCGGAGGACACTTTTCCGCTAAGAAAACCGCTGCAAAAATCCTTCAATGCGGCTTTTATTGGCCGACACTTTTTAAAGATGCGTTTGAATTTTGCAAAACATGTGAGCGTTGTCAACAACTAGGTAGTGTCACCCGGAGGAATATGATGCCCCTCACTAACATTCTTGTTGTTGAGGTTTTCGATTGTTGGGGCATTGACTTCATGGGTCCATTTCCGATGTCGTTTGGTTACCTTTACATACTCTTAGCGGTGGACTATGTGTCCAAGTGGGTTGAGGCAATACCCACTCGAATGAACGACCACAAGGTGGTTATTGAATTCTTGAAAGAGCACATTTTGGCTAGGTTTGGTATGCCACGCGCTATCATTAGTGATCAAGGGACCCATTTTTGCAATAGGCCCTTTGAAACTTTAATGCGTAAGTACGGTATCACTCACAAGGTCTCCACGGCCTATCACCCACAAACCAATGGCCAGGCCGAACTTGCAAACCGTGAGATTAAGCATATCCTTGAGAAAACGGTGAATCCGAATCGGAAGGATTGGTCAACTCGCTTGACCGATTCCTTATGGGCCTATCGCACCGCATATAAAACAGTTTTGGGAGCGTCGCCGTATCGCTTAGTTTATGGAAAAGCGTGTCACTTACCTGTGGAACTTGAGCACAAGGCTTATTGGGCAATCAAACAATTGAATTATCGGATGCCCGAGGCCGGTAAACATAGGAAGCTCCAACTCAATGAGCTTGAGGAGATTCGGAGAGATGCGTATGAGAACACGGCAATCTATACAACAAAGGTCAAAGAGTTTCATGACAAGAACTGGAGAGGGTAAAACCCGTATACCCTCTTGAGTGCCCTAACTCGGCTATGCAGTATGGGTGTACCCTACAGGGGAGCCGAGCTAGGGAGGCCACGAGTAGGGCCAGGCGCGCAATGCATAATCCACCATGGCACCACGATAAGGTGCAGGGTCAGGCCGAGCTACGAATAGCTCGGTCCTAGGATCTACAGACCAGCGACAGTATAGCCGAGC
>JAXBDA010007268.1:0-18081 GCA_036023075.1 Gaultheria prostrata
GCTTATTACGCTTTTCGAGACAGGTCATCCCCTCACAATACATCACATAAAAAACTACAAAAAGCTACGCATTTTTCGAGCTCTCACATAAAAAAGTCAAAAAACCAATCTTAGCGGAACACCCCCTAAACTAAACTATTTTAACTAAAAATTTCTCCCTTAATTTTTCTCAATCTTTATTTCTTTTTTGCTCTTTTATTTTCTTTTTTTTCTTTCTTTACCTGGGTATCAAACACACAGAATGTGTTTGGAAATTAGAGAAAGTGACAGAAGCGAAAAAGAAAATAATTAAATAAGATGGTGTAAGAAAACGTTAAGAGAAATTTCATTGTGCCCAATACGTTGTATAACTCAGGGGTGTTTTGAAAAAAATAATCCAAATTCGAAGCGTTATTTTTTACGAACTAATAATTCAGAAATAAATTTGAAAAAACTAACAAATATAATTTTTTTAATAAAGACAAAAACTAATTCAGTTGATAATGCCTTCAACAACATCAAGAGTGCACATATTTAAGAAATAAACAAATGAATCAAGCTTCTGTCAACATTTATTTTACATGTGTTAAGACAAATAATTTATTTTTTTCAATGTGATGAATGTTAACTGGGGATGGAAACCAGTGGGGAAATGTTTGGGTATTGTTGTTCGTTTTTTGTGGTGCAATTTCGGTGCTTAATTGCGTTGATCCAAATCGGTTTCTTTAACTTTACTTTGTGTTTGGAAATTAGAGAAAGTGACAGAAGCGAAAGAGAAAATAATGTAAATAAGATAATGTAGGAAAATGTTAAGAGAAATTTCATTGAGCCCAATGCTTGTATATTAAGGCTGTGTTTGAAAGTTGTGGAAGAGAAGCGAAAGAAGAGAAAATAAAAAAGGAGAAATGGGAAGAAAATCTCTTTTTTTCTTTTGTTTGGTTTGTGAAAGATTAGAGAAAAATTTGCACTCATAGAAGAGAGAGGAAGAGGGAAAAAAAAGTACGGAGTAGTTAATTTTCTCTTCCTTTTCCTTTCTCCTTCTATTTGGAAACCAAACAAACGAGAGGAAATTTTTTTAACTTTCTCTTCTTTTCTACTTCTTTCCTCAACTTCCAAACATAGCCTAAGGGGTGTTTTGAAGCGTTAATTTTGACAAACCAATAATTCACAAAAAATAATAGATACAAAATTAACAAATGCAATTGTTTTTTAATAAAGACAAAAATAATTCATTTGATAATGCCTTGAACAACATCAAGAGTGCACATATTTAAGAAATAATTTATTTTTTAACTGGGGAGGGTCTTTTTATTAGAATCTAAAATCTAACCTATTGGGAGAGGATTAACCGATACACAAGCTGCAAAGGCTTTTTACAGACCGGTCCAAATCAATAAAGGATGAATGGAGTGTTTTAGGCTCTATTCCGCTAACTCAAAAAAATTAAAAAGCTAGCTTACTCCTAAAATTGAGACAGTCACTTTCTCACAATACATCACATAAAAAGTCGTGAAAAGCCAAAAAATCAAAAAACTCTCTTAGCAGAACACCCCCTTAACTGAGAAGAATAAATAATCTTTTTTTGAACCGAGAAGAATAAACAATCAATTTTTGTTTTTAACTTGTGTTATATTGATCTGATGTTTTTAAAATCGACACCAATGTATACGTATTGATGAATTAGGGGAAGTTTCTCATTATGCTAAAAGTCACAAAAAGAGTAAAAGAGTAAGCCCAACAATAGGTTGGCAAATTGTGTATTGTACAGTACACATAACTTGATTTTTTTTTTTATTAATACTCCAACAACACTCTCTATTTTACTTACTTTCTATTAAAATATTATTTTCTCTTTTTTAAATAGAGAAACATTAAAATAATATGAGGGGTTAACAGTGACTTGGTAAAAGGAGGGATTTTATAGGGAGCTACTGTTCATTGATGCATTTTACCTAGGCTTTATGGAGGCTGTTGTAATTTTGATTGGACAATTTCCTCTCTAAAATAGTAAGAAAATGGCATTATAGGGAGCTTTGTTGGGCTGGCTCTAAAAGTTAGAAAAAGAGTTAAAAGTCACATGTCGCTGTCCTAATATATGGAGTATTAACTTTTGACTCTTTTTTTTTTTTTATAACAATTTAACTAAAATTCATTTCAATAAAAATAGGAAACCACCTCTTATTATACCTTCAAAATGAGACTAGTGTTCCATATTTCTAACAAATATTCAACAAAAGTGAGTTTGAGGGTTGATTGGAGATACTATTTGTCCTTGTGTTACTTTTTTTTTTTTTTTGTCATTCGATATACATTAGTGGAGGATTTGCTGGGGGAGTTAGTGAGTTATTGCAAAGGGGGTCTAGAATCTATCAATAGCCCCAAACCCCAAACGCCTCTACCGAGGCTCGAACTCTGATCTCATTTATGGGAGAACCATGAGATAACCATTAAGCTACAATCCATGGTCTCCTTGTGTTACTTAAAGTGTGTGTGACTTACACAATAAGTTTTGTTTTAATTTCCTGCTGACCATGTGCTAACATGCTTTAATTAGGGGATGGCAAGAGTGCAAGACAAGTAATGCAAGTCATTTACAAAAGACACTTGTCTCGATCCTCTCAACCACTATACAACGTATGAACAATTCTTCAGAGAGAAATTTAAAAAATAAAATATTACTATTATTAAAACCTAAAACCTAAAAAAAAAAGTACTCTAAAGACAAAAATGATCCCAAATAGACGGAAAATAATTCAAAATAGAAAAAAAAATAGTTTTTTGATTCCTCATGTCGAGGCAAATCAATGATCTCCACGACACAATTGATTGAAAGCAAATCAATTGTAATTTGTTTCAATGAAGACAAAGAAAAAAATCCAAATATTTTATTAGACCAAAACACCCCTAATAATGCCATTTTTGTGCTCAATTCTTGTTAATTCCATTAACTCCTAACACATAATTTGTGATGTTTTGCAGGAACCTGTTGGCAAGCACTAGTTTTTCGATCCAACACACAAGGGCACCGGATAATTGTCAAGCCAAGATGGGGATCAATAAGGTTAAATAAAAAGTGAAAAAACCGTATATATATGAAATAAGGTGGTATAAAACTAGACTGACAATTCAACGAGTCAAGGGTTGGCATTTAATGACAGTCACGTATTAGGATTTTTTGAACAATGTGACGATATGTCAGTCATTGAATAGTGTAATGCAGACATGTTTGGTCAGAGTCACGGATTGTCATTCAATGATCAGTACGAACCCTATAAAAGATCGATGTCATTATATGGTCACCTGTCTTGGCGTGTTTTGTAGGAGCATTGAATTCCAATATTTTTTGCGCTATAAAGGCTGACATATCGATGTCATTGTGTGGTCACGTGTCTTGGCATGTTTTTTAGTCCCGTTTCTAGTTTAAAATTTTTAACATAGTATTTTGTTTTTGAAAGTTTTTTTTTTTTTCAGAAAGCCAAAAGAGACAAGGGATAATGTGTGTTCAAGCCAATAGATTTTTTTTTTTTCCGGGATAAAATTGTGTTTTGGAAACACGCTTTCTAAAAACGTGAAGCGTGTTTTCAACACACACTTTTAACATAAGTCTTTCAAATTTCAAAATGGACCACATACGTAAAAAACGTGTTTTGAAAACATGTTTTCTAAAAGCTTGTTTAGAAAAACACGTTTTTTAGGCGAATTAGGGGTTAACTTTAATTTTTTCTTGTTTAATCCATCTTGACCAACACAGAATAGGATTTGGCCCGGACTATTGGGCTTGCTCATATTGATCGATTAAGACTGGGCCAAGCCACATTAGACCTGAATATTTCGACCCATTATAATAATGTTCATCCTAAATGGGGATGAACAAAATCAGACTCCTACTCACTTTTCCACAAGTTATGTCCATATAGATTTTAGTTAGATAATTGGGTTCTTTCTTGATGGTATGCTTCAAATGTTTAAAAGGTCTGTTTCAGTAAAAAAATCTTTTTTTTCATGATGTTTTGTTCAATTTTTAGTTAGTAAGTTCATCTGGAAAGAATTCCTTCTTTTATTTGTTGGCTTTTTTAGGGGATTGACTTTATTAAACATGGTTAGTATTTTCTTTAATTTTTTTGATAGTTTAATTATGAAACGTCTAATGTACTATATACATTTTTTTTCCATCATTCCTAATCTATTACACGGGGAGGGGGAATGAGACTCGATCCCGAGATGCAGTGTGAGACATTCAATAACTCTAACGCATGAGCTACCCACCGCTTGACTTTTTTTTTTTTAATTTACTAGTATGTACTTTCAGCAAATGAATAAGTCCGAATTAACTTTGGCTAACCTTCTGGTCAACTTTTTTTTTTTTTAGCCAATGAGAAAAAATTTTTATAGATAAGCCAAGCAAACAAGGGGAACAACAAGTAGCAATGTATCAAAATACAAACCAGCAATAAATACAAGTACAAAATAAAACGACTACACAAAAACTAAACAAGAGTCGTCTAGAATAAGCTAGTCCCTTCGTCTCCTGCGTCCGGATGTGCTATGAAATCTGCAAGAGCTTGTGTTGGCAAGAAAGTGGGCTTTTTCAACCTCTTTGCATGAAACTCTGGAAATCCTGCAAAAAGTAAGGCGGTTGATCTCTGATGTGAGGTTGTCAATCAAAAAAGTATCCCTGTGGTGGCAGTCATATCTCCTAGCTAACAAGGTGCCAGCAGCATCCACTTTCTTATTGGTCAACTTGGTGGTCCATCTTATACAAACGAAAGATCAATATAAACGTTATAGAAATTAATCCATCGGAGTATTAATTGATGTGAGGTGGTGATTTTCAGCTAATGTGGTCCACTAAAGTTCTCAGGTGTTAATTGCATAATAAATACTACGGAGTACTTAAGAGCATGTACATTTGATCTTGTTAGGAGCATTTTAGTGTCAGTTTTTTTCTGCCATGGTCAAGTAACAAAAAATTTCTTCATTTTTGCACTCCATTTGAGTGCTTTAGGGAGTGGGCTACATAAAACACTTTCTCTTGATACTAAGGCCATCTCCACAGTGGGAGAGCTTGGTAGCACACATGAGAGAGGAGAGAGATAGAGAGGGAGGGGAGGAGAGAAGGTCTGCAAAGGCAGAAGAGAGAGAAAAGAAGGGAGGAAAGAAGGGGGAAAGAGGAGAGAGAATAGAGAGCATGGGTCCCACTTTAGTATTTTTTTTAAGTTTAACAAATAGTAACAAAACCCCTAAAATTGTCAAATGGAGCTATTTTATCATTCCGTACCTAACAATCCTCTACCACATCATTTTTGGGCTCCACTTTTAACATTTTGTGTTATATAACAAACATTTTTAACAACTTCAAATGTACATGCTCTAACAAAGCACCCAATGTGGAGATTTTAATAGAGAATTTTTAACATCTTATGGGGTGAGTGCACACTAGTGGTCTTTTTTTTTTTTTTTGCAGTTCATATCACAAATAGGACCACTAGTATGCACTCACCCCATAAGATGTTAAAAATTATCCACAAGCTATAAATCGAATTCAACTGAATAGTTCATATCACAAATAGGACCATTAGTGTGCACTCACCCCGAGACCCCGAGTGGTCCTATTTGTGATATGAACTATTCAGTAGAACTCGATTTATAGCTTGTGGAGAATTTTAACATCTTGCGGGGTGAGTGCACACAAGTTCTTTATTTTGCATATCAATATAACTAGTTCTTACCGGTCTTTCACGAAAAAAAAAATGAATAAAAACAAAAAAACCCGAATCTAGTTAAACACAAGCTATAAATCGAATTCAAACTAACCAACTATTTAACGTTCCTTAAAATATGTTCAAAGTTGTATTTTTTTTTTTTATCTTGTTGCCAATCTCAAACGAATCCAATCAAATAATAATTCACAAATCCGAGCTTGATTCCCTTGACTTCTTTTTTTCCCTTGACTTCTCGTTTCATAAAGTTTTGGCATCCACAAATTCAAGACCTAAAGACCTTCAAAACGTGTTCAAAGAAATTATGTAATGTACACGCATCAAAGAAGTCCATATTTGAGGGCGAGGTGGACTTTGTAGAAGGACATTAATTTTTCATTTAGGCTTATATACTGTACGAAAAATAATATTTAAAATCCTAATTTTTACATCTTTTAGGGGGTCTACGGATGCAATCATGCAAAGATCTTTAGTCTTAACTCGGGACCGACTTTAATTGGGCTCCATAATCGATTACGTACATGTAAATCTACTCTAAAAACAACACCAAAAAGAGCAATCTCGAGAAGGAGATTTCTAAACGAAATTGAATAGAGCCAACAAGAACGGAATCATATTGAAGTTACCATATTTGAAGGTGTATGTGAAAACTCAAGTGATGTTCGCTGCCTTTTCCTTTTGTTTGTTAATACCAAATCAGTTGGTTACATTTCGTTGTCACTATAAGGAGAAAAAGAAAATTGCTTTGGTCACATGATTTTGAACAAGCAAATTACCTACGGATAGGATGCAAACGGGCCGAGCTTTGAAGCGTTTGAGTTCGAGCTGGAGCTCTGCTCTCTCGTAAATGAGTCGAGCCTTTATTGAGCCGAGTCAGGATAATTTACTTAACAAGTCTTTTTTAAACGAGTAACAAGCAAAGTTTTGCAAGCTGAGTTGAGACATGAGCTGCTCGGTTCGTTTACAGCCCTACGAGTAGAGATCTTAAATTAAAAAACAAAAATCCCGAGATGTACACACCTGATGCCGAGTGCAATTAATTGCATTTAATATCTACCATGTTAATTCAACTACGTCATGAGACTTTATTCTCAATGTTTTTGAGCTTCATGTTGATTTTTACACTCTATAAACAACACATGAGAAAATTGACAATGAATTTACTCAATTCGAATTAAAAAAACCTTGCTTTCCCCGTAACAGAATGATCATTCGTACCAAGAAAATCATCATAAGATTGTCGCTTAGGTTTGTCGCCTAGGTGATGTATCTTACACATCATATCGTATCTACTTTATTCGTGGAATTTTTTAACGACTTTATAATGTTGTGTTTTTTAGTATGTTTTTTAAACGAATGCAAAATACAGTAGTATTTATAATAATTTCATTGGAGTCCCTGAACTTTATGATAGTACGTAAATTAGAGATAAGTAACAGAAAATTCAGCAAGCTAAATTTTCAAGACAGGACTTGAAAAGGCCTCAAAACAAAGAACACTGATACATTCACTCCCTCTCATCCACTCCCTCTCACACCCTCTCTCACATGGTGTGTGGGATCCACAAAGTATCAAGTGTGTGTGGATCCCACACACCATGTGAGAGAGGGTGTGAGAGGGAGTGGATGAGAGGGAGTGAATGTATCATTTTTGCAAAAGAAACACCCAATTCTATCCAACCCATGTCCCTATCGCCTACTACTGCTCGTCTACTAGTGGACAAGTTGAACCAATGGGACACAGCCACGTTGCGCCCTTGAAAGGCCAATAAGACAGACGTGGCACACGTTGATTGGCCAGATGCAAGGTCAATTAGTTGAGCAATTTTTCAGTGTCGAGAGGGTATAATGTGGTACTAGTCGTCCATTTTAATTTTGGGAGGTCTGGATTTGGAGAGAATTTTTCAGTGTCAGAGAGGGTACAATGTGGTACTAGTCGTCCGTTTTAGTTTTGGGCAGTCCGGATTTGGAGAGAGAAAAATGAGAGAGAAAGAGAGGAGAGAGAACCAGGAGAGATGGTGTTTTAATCTCGACCATCAAAAATAATTTTAGACGATCCAAATGCACCGTTCGGATTAGGTAATAGGTAGCGAATTTTTTTTCCAATTAGTGTAAAGAAAAATCCAAGTTAGCTAGAGTATGGGCATTCCCAATCATCATCGTCATCTATAAAAAAAAAAAAAAAACTGCAAATAAATACTCTAAAATTCTCTGTCATCTGTATCAATCGCAGAGTTAAATTGACGGAAAAAACCTTGTATTCACTGCGCGATTTCTGAGTATTTGGTGAAGAAATTTTGCGATTTGGGAGATTAGGGTTTGGGAAATCGGTGGAGGAGAGAGAGAGACGGGGACGAAGATGTGGGGAAATGGGGGAAGGTATTATTGGGGGAGGAGAGAGAGAGGGGGAAAAGTGGAAGGAATAGTGGTGGTGTTTGCTTGGATGTCGAGTCAAGAGAAGCATTTGAAGAGCTACGTCGAGCTATACTCTTCTCTCGGCTGGAATTCCTTCGTTTGCCATTCCCAATTCCTCAATCTGTGAGTTTAAATTTTTTTTTTTCCAACTCCTCGATTCTGTTTCAAGGTTTCCTAATTCTTGATTTTGGTGGGAAGTGTTTTTGCTTTTTTAAAGTTTTGGGTTTTTCTTTTTGAAAGCCTGTTTTGAGTAAATCAAGGTTGATCCAGATTGGGAGAAACGAGGTTTTTTTTTGTTGCTAATTTTGGGTTTTTGTGAATGTTCAACCTTTGCTAATTCAAGTTGTTTTTTTGTTGTTGCTAATTTTGGGTTTTTTGAGAATTATTAAACTCAACCTTTTGGGCTACATCCCGAGCTCGAAAAGAATATTCTAATTGTTCATTTCTTGGGTCTTGCATTCAAGAGCATATGTATAAAAAATCAACTTGATCGATCGGATATCGAATTCTATGTGAACAATTGTTTATAATGGATGTGGATGCCTTGAGCTTGAAACCAAATTCGCTGTCACACTTTAAATGATTTTTTTCATATACTTGCCAAGGATCAAGTTAATTTTTGATGCACTTGTTTAGGAGTGGGAGACCTACAAGAGGATCGATTTGGATATTTTTTTTGGGCCCAAAATGAGAGCCAAAAAAGATGAGTTTGGTGGGATATGAAGGATAAGAGTTTGGGCTGTCTTGTCCATAGTTGCATCATGGTACATGGTACATGGGCCCCTGATAGATACTGGTTACAGTGATATATCTGTTGAATGAATTAGTTGAGTGTTCCTCTCTTTAATGAGTCATAGTTTTGAGTGATCTACTAATTTACTGGTGGATTGGTTGAGAATCATTATTATGGAGATTTAGGGAGAACAGTACTAATGGTGGTTTTTTCTTCTTGTGGACCTAAGTCCCTAAAGATGGTTATAATGTAACACACACAAAAGTGGTTTTGTTTTACCAAATTTCATTTGATCTATTGGATGAAGTTTTAGAGTAAATCATTCTTAATCATCACAGGGATCAAATATTGAAGTGTTTTTGAGTAAGTCTAAGTCAGGTGAAGTGTTTTTCTACTTTTAACTTGCTATACAACGATAGAGTACTTACCAATTTACATTAAAATACTTGCCACTTCAGTTGAAAAGGAAGAGTTGTGATAATAGGTGGATTACTTACCACTCTAATTGCTCATATACAATTTTATGTTCTGGTATCACAAATTATTTTTGCTTGTAGTGGAGGCACCCCCTTGAATTATGTCAATAGAATGCCTCAATTTGTAGCTAGGTGAAATAACTTGGTGTTTCGAATGATAGATGTTGATTCTTGAATGCATAAGATGTTAAAATTGGAGTTCTGAGTGGTCTCATGGAAATAAAGGTTGCCAGCATTTGATATGTGCTCTAATCATCAGATATTGTCGCCAAGTATCGGAAAGAGACAAAAAATCTTTATGATTGCAATTTACTAACGCCTGTATTACTGAATGTTAAGAGACAAGGCCAGAAGGTATTCTGAAAATATCGAAAAGTGTTAAGCTGTCAGTCTATCCCACAATAGGTGCCTTTGTGTTCGCCTAATCTTTACCTCTAGAAATGCCTAGCAGGAAAGCAATGCAGTTTCGCCTCTTTGAGAATCCCCCCAACTTCGAATGTAGATGGATATACCTGCTAAACCACTAACTTTAGTGTGATTGTAGAGGACATTGTATGTTTATGTAACTTCAATGTTCCGCTGATAAGGATGTCATACCGATAGAATGAAAGAATGTGCAATTTATGAAACAGAAAAAAGTATTGTGCCCGAAAGTGGCACATTGGACAAGATGAAAGACTCTGTGTCCAATGTGCTAACAGCCTAACATTGGACGAACGTAACTATTTGAGTATCATCTGTGTAGATTAGGAAAGATGTGGAACATGTGCCGCTTAAATATGTCATACACATATGCAAAGAGCAAGGCATATGAGATTCATAGTCCTAGATTGGTGGGACAAGTGTTGCAAATTAGACTTGTCTGAATGAGGATTTTTTTGTCACGTGTCAATCTTAAAGAGTTGTTCACTGCTTTTAAAGAAGTTTTGAGTGGTTTACTAAATGCTCTGGTGTGGGGAGGCTAATATCAGTCTTATTTGCAGATTCTTCCCCGACAAGGCCACAACATTGGCATTTGGAATTCTTAATGAGCTTGTTGAGGTCTGTACTCTCTTTTTTTTCACATTTTACTATCATGTCCAAGCAGTTGTATGGTAGTTCGCCAATTACGATCGAGTGGCTCTTGATCATTCATTATTCTGTATGAAAGTCTATAGCAAAGCTTAGTTAGGGTGTGTGCAGGCCTTGCCGTGATGCAGAGAACTTGAGCTAAAGTTCCGTATTTTAGTTTTTCATGTTGCCCTTTTTTGGCCATATGGTGGTGCCTTTTCATCATTGCCTTTCTCCTTAAAAAAGTGGCTTCCATCCTCTTTTGCAACTTCTTGAATGCAAAAGGCAACACTTTTCTTCTTTTTTTCTCCTTTTTGCTTGTTTGAAACTCAGCTCATCATTCTAACTTCTTTTTCGAAATTTTAGCCCGTTTAATATTACTTATGAGGCTTTGTTGTCATTTTGAACTTGAAGGAGCTAAAAATTAGGCCATGCCCTGTTGTCTTTGCATCTTTCTCCGGTGGTCCAAAAGCTTGCATGTATAAGGTTCTTCAGGTAAGTTTCTGGTGGAGATTCTCACCTAAGAATATGCCAAAAAAGTTAATGTTGACATTTTTCCTTGTATCTCTATGTATTAAACCATAGCGCCCTTTTCCCCCTAATTTCTTGCAGATAATTGAAGGAAAGTGTGAAGAACAACTTAATCTGGTATGCTTAACTTTTGATCCTTCCGCCCTAGAACATCCTTTCTTGATTTTCAAATTTTTTGGGGGGCTACAGCTTCTTTCCAATGCTTTTGTACACCTGTTGTCCTTGTCCCATTGTCTTGGTATCTGGTAAGACGTATAGTATTACATACACAGATTAAATTTAGCATGTTAATTCATGCCAGTTATGGGCAAGGACAGTGATTTTTGTATTCCCCTTTTATGTCCCAACTCTCTCCTTTTGGCTACCGTCAGGCGGATTTGCGACATTGCCCTTTCATTTGTTCAGTTTTTCACGGGAAAGGGCGGTGTTGCGTATATGCATGAATATAACCAAAAGGGGAGTGCAATAATCAATTACCTGTGGGCAATTTTTCATTGTTTGTGCAGTTAGGGTTAGAAGTTTAGTACATCTGTTTTGACATTTCGTCCATCTAATACACTTCTTCTGTTGTGAAGGATGGGTATCGATTGGTTAGGGACTGTGTTTCTGGTCACATTTACGATTCCACTCCAGTTGATTTTACCAGTGATTTGGGCAGTCGGTTTGTTCTACACCCCTCTGTCCTTAAGATGTCGCAACCACCACGACTAGCATCATGGATTGCAAATGGCATTGCTTCCAGTTTGGACACCCTCTTTCTTAGTAGATTTGAATCGCAACGTGCTGAATATTGGCAGACTTTGTATGCCTCTGTAGTAAGTACCCATGTGATGCGAAAGTTGTCGGTTCCCTTTTCTGCTTGTTGTTGACCGTGGTTATTTATATGCAGAGCATGGGGGCACCGTATCTGATTTTGTGCTCAGAAGATGATGATCTTGCTCCCTATCAAATAATCTGCAATTTTGCACAAAGACTACAAGATCTTGGTGGAGTTGTCAAGCTGGTGAAATGGAAAAGCTCTCCTCATGTAGGTCTGTCCACTTCTGGACCTTATTCGTTGTTCTTTCCTCTCTCTTTTTTAAAGTCTATTAGCTCTTTAACCGTTGTGCTGTCATACATGATTTAAGGCACCATCATTATCTAAAAAACGTAGTGAAAAATGAGGAATATTTGAGGCTGTCAGTTTTGTTAAAATGCAAATTTAACTGCTGAAGAAATAGAAGTTACATGTAATCGCAGTTTGCAATTTTCTTGCCCTTGGGCATAATGGTTGTTTTGTTGGAAAGTCAACTGAAAAGAAAATGAAGTAGAAGTGATAGTGGTGCTGGCTAAGTCAGTATGGTGAGATAACTGCTATGTGAATCCTTTCGGAACTATTTTGACTGTTTCTTGAACTCTCAAATCCAATTGGTGGGCTAAGGGTGTCCAGATTCATTGGAGATAAAATCACCTCCCCACCTCATTTGATAAAATGAACTTCATTTTATCACCTCAACCTCATTTTATCTAATGGCAAACTCACCCTAAGTACTCAAAAAAGAGGGTAACTTGATATTCCCTTTCTTTGAAATTGTGAAAGAGCCGAGTACTCTAAGCTTGGATACCTCTTTAGTTTGACCGCTTGACAACCTAATGTTCAGTTCAATTTACTCGGTTCCTATGTACCGAATCTTAGCATGAACACACATATTTGCGTTTTACTAATGCACAAGCACTTTTCTTCGAGTCATCTAAATTTTCTGCGAGTAAAAGCTTTATTTTCGTAACGATGGAACATTGCTTTTGTATCTCCTGTTCTAATTTGTCCCATTTTCTGAGTTCTTCATGAAATAGTGTAGGGCTAATTTTGTATCATCTACACGTGCTTCACTGCCATCATACAGGTCACTATCGGCATTATCCAATTGACTACAAGGCTGCTGTGACTGAGCTACTTGGAAAGGCTTCCATAATGTATTCTCACAGAATCAGACAACTCGAAGGAGAGGGAATGGGATTTGAGGGTCCACACGATGAAATCTCCGAGCCCTTCTACCAGTTGAAGAAAGCAGCAATAAACTCAAACAATAGCTTTCAAAGAGTTGCTCTTGAGCTAAACGACCACTTTTTCGTGCCCAGTTCAGTAGAATATCACGAGGACAGAGTTGTTGGGTCAGTGCAAGATGAACAGAAAGAAGGAGGCTTGATCCATATCCCCAAACCGCCAAGTATTAACGCTCACGGGGTTCTTGGTCAAATCCTTTTTGATGTGTGTGTTCCCGAGAATGTTGAAGGCTGGGATGTTAGGTCATCACCCTCCTTGAGTAAGTCTCCATTTGCTTCTTCGAGATGGCATTCACCTTTGAATCCTATCAGATGCCGGAATCCCATTAAATGCATTCGTCGCTCGAGGTTATAATATCTCCGCCTGATTGAAATTTCTTGCAAAAGCATATTGTGAATCCGGGCGTGCACATTGGGTTCTCGGTTTTGTGAATGAGGTCGGTACTTGTGACTTACGGGCAATACTTTTGGCGGGAGCACGATGAATTACCATGAAAATGAATGTCAGCAATGCATTGCAGTTCCTCATTTTGATGGCTTTGAATGTGAAGTAATAATGTGTGTTGTGGTTTGATATAATCTTATGGAAATGTACAGTTACGTCCTCGGAGAAACCGAATGACCTAGTTGAGAGTAGAGAATGGGATTCCTTTGTTTCAGAAATAAGATGTATCTGCCTGAATGCAGCATAGGTTTAAATAAGAGACGGCAATGGTACCAGATTTCTCTGTTCCATGTAATTTTTCCTTAAAACCGATTTGCAGGTTGGATATTCCACTCATCTATAAGGAAATATTGCATTTAACATTACGTAGTCATTTGCAAAGGACTTCATTGCACATATATTGGAGCCGAAGTTAAGGTCCCACCACATTCCCAGATGGTTGAAGGGTACGAGAATTGTACAATATGTGGGAAATGAGTTCGCCTTTATGGGAATTGGGCTGCTAACCAAGCTAAAATGAACTCCCAAGTCTATACAATTCTGAGTTCAGAAACATTTTGGAATTCATTATTATTAATTTTCTCAACTTGGCTCGAAAATACAAGCTATTAAAAAAAAGTTGATATTTACTTAAATAAAGTTTGTTGAAAGTCGTGAATTTCTGCTATGGAAAAGAATTGAGGTGTGCAAATTTAGGGCAAGCAGAAACGAAAGTACTTGAGGTGTGCAATTGTTGAAAAACAATTTGAAAAACAATTGAGGTGTGCAAAATTAAGGGACTCGGGATGGGGTTGGTGAAAACCTTCACCACATGTATGAGGCATGAGAATACTGGTGCTACCATTAGGTTACGACTCCACTTGCAAATCGTGTGGTATTATTAATCTCTTCTATTAGTCTGTGTAATTGATTATCAAATAGATTAATATATGTTCACGAGTAAAAACAAACAAGGAGTGATATGTGGATATCCAAATGTAAATTCAGAAATGGATTTATTTGAAATTGTTGGATGTACGTGTACTCTATGGGTGATACACTTATCCGACGGTTAGTGATACTTTTATGTGGAAGAGGATCCTCTACAGTCTATGAAAATAGACCGGACCATTAAGTTGATCCGTTTGTGTATTTTTTCTGGATTCATTTTTATGATTCAAACTGATCAACCATGTCAAAATTAGGTTGATTGAATACCCATTGATATAATTATGGAAAAAATTATTGTTAGATAAATGGGCTCCGATTCGGTGTTGTACTCTTCTTCTTCTTTTTTTCTTTTTTTTTTGAAAATGTCAAGTTTTCATTCAAAGCTCGAAGGCAGAAAGATTACATCACAAGATACAGGATTGAACCAAAACTACTAGCATATGACACGGGCACGGTTACAAAACATTACCAGACTGACCGACTTCATACACACCTGTCGAGTAGACCAACACTACGTATAGGCATAGAGTCCTGTCAAGATCTAGTAGTAGAGAATCCAATGGAAAATTCAGCTCAATCCTAAGCATAAATGCAATCTGAAAACACTCCACGCAGGGACGTAGAACAGCACCCAAGTGAGGCATACAACCACCAAAGGTCCAAAATGGGGAAAAACCTAAAAACAATAGAACAAAAACCGAAAAATAAAAACTGAACCCTGGCCGTAAAAGATGTCGCCGGATGCGACCGCGCTGAATCTAGCGACTTATTCACCTGTGTAAGGACCAAACTCCAAAGTTTACTCGTATTGGCAATTCCGTAGGACAAAACACATATTTATATCGAATTGTAATTTTATTATTTTTTATAGGCTATTGAGTCTGTATAGGATTAGAGTGGAAGGAGTCAATGTTTGTAACAGAGAGTGAGCGTATTGGATTAAAAATAAAAAGGATCGATTACATACAGCGTGACAGATTTCGGCGAAGACGGATCAACGGAGCAATCAATCTTGTTATCAATTCGACTGTTGGTTAATTGGCACGTAATGTAACCAATTAAAGAGGTAGACAAAGGGTCTAATAAGGACTTGTGTAGTCCACCAAGAAAGCCCAATGACAAACCTATTATTTGTCTTAGGGTTTGACTATATTAAAAAGGCAACCTAAGAGAAAAAAAGGAACGGCCATATATTGATTGGTTTTGGTAGTTTAAAAGTAGAACAAGCGGCAGTAAAGAAAAGAGATGGTGCAGCCATATTGATTATTTTGGTGATGATAAAAGAAGGCTTTACGGTAGCTATTCCTTCAATTGATTTTTGAAGGTTATTGGAAGGCTTGTGCGATTCAAGGCAACTGCGATCAAAATTACTGGGTGCGGTGTACGTGTGACTCGGCAAATGATACTTAGAACGTTGTGAGGATTTACTTCGTTTGGATAGGTATATCTGTAACTGCACAATGATTATAGTGGTTTTGATTCATTCCCGTGGTTTTTTACCCATTTAGGGTTTTCCACGTATATCCTGGTGTTCTCTGATTAATTGCTTGCGTAGTTTGTGATTCGTTCATATATTGATTTTTATTGAGATAAAAAGATAAAACCTAGCAAATTATTAAACCTAAGTGATCTAGGATTTTTCATTTGGTATCAGAGCGGGCTGCTCCTTCCGTTAGGATTTATTTTCCTAGAGCAGATCCATCATGAGTATAGATCCATCATGAGTATGAACATGAATCACATGTCTAGAAATTTTCCTATACTTGATGCTGATAATTTCGATTACTGGAAATCTAGAATAAAGGCTATAATGAGATCAGCTGGTGAAGAAATTTGGGATTCGTGTATTTTGGGGTACACTCGACCTATGAAAACTGTAGAGGACAAACAGGTTCAAAAAATCCAGTATGAGTTATCCGTCGCTGAAAAAGCATTACTTCAGGCTAATAATCGTGCACTTGATATTTTATTTTCTGCTGTTGATATTAATGAGCACAGGAAAATAGCTAACTGTGAAATTGCAAAAGAGGCATGGGACATTCTGGTTACTTGTCACGAGGGGACAGATGTTGTTAAGCAGTCTAAGCTGCAGAGGCTTACTACGGAGTTTGAGACCATCAGAATGCAGGAGGAAGAAACCTTCAATCAATTCTACTCCAAGCTCATCGCCATCGTCTATAGCTGCGAGAACTTGGGTGAGCCAATTCCTTGCTTTCGAATTATTAAAAAGATTTTACGCTCCTTACCTCCTAGATTTAAAACTCAAGTAACTATGTTAGAGGGTAAGAGAAAGTTAAAAGAAAAATCTGTTCAAGAAATAGTTGGGATCCTCCAAACTTATGAGGCTGACCTATTGCCATCTGAACCTGTTCAACTCAAAATAAAACATTCGGAGACTCCGATTGCTTTTAAAAGTACTCAAAAAAATAAGAAAAGTTCAGATAGTGATAGTGATGTCGATCTTGAGGAGATGAAAGCTATTTTTAAACAATTTAAAAATAGTATGAAAAAGAAAAATGATAATGGAAAAGGAGAATTTTCTGGAAAAAATAAAAAGGAGGGAAAAGGACCACCTAAGGGACCACAGTGTTTTGAGTGCCATGGCTTTGGTCATTATGCCCAAGAATGTGCTAACAAAAAGAAAAAGAAGGTTTTTGTTGCTCAAACGTGGGATGATAGCGATTCTGATGAATCGAATGAGGAACAGGAGGGCGATGAAAATAATGATAGAAATTTTTTGGCTTTCGGAGTATCCTTAAATCCTCAGGGTCTTTCCGAATCGAGTGGGTCTGAGACTGATAACAGCGAGCCGGAAAGCTGTGATGATTTTGATGAGATCAAAGAGGAGTATAACAAGCTCCGTGTTTTTGTTAAAAAAGTCATGAGGGTGAATGATAAACTTTCTTATAAGATTAAAAATTTAGAGAATATTTTGAATAAGCACACTCAAGAGAGGGATGAGAGAAATAAAGAAATAGAGCTACTTCTTGAGAAAAACAAAGCTTTGACTTGTGCCAAGTCTAAGGAGAAAGTAGAGAATGACACAAAGACAGGAACCCAAGTGTTGGATCATATTCTTTCCATCCAACGGCATCCTAGCGATCGTTCAGGGCTTGGTTATCATGCAACATCATCAACTCCGCCAATTGGGAGAGAATGGACCAATCATAAAGATAAGAAGAAGAATGCTAATGGCATGCAAAACAAGCTCAATTCTCCCACGCCAAAGAGGCAAACGACAACAACGGTAAACGGACATCCCAAACGCAATGAGGTAAAAACTAAAGTTATTAATAATGCTAAGTCTCAAGTTTTTACTCATGTCAATAAATTTGTTCCAACTTGTCATTATTGTGGTATGACTGGCCATATTAGACCGCACTGTAGGAAGATGCATGAGTCATACATTCCACATGATGCATATGTAGCTCATCCTTATGGTCATAATTATTTTGTGCCCACTTTCCATCATTGTGGAATTAGAGGCCATACTCGTCCTTATTGTTTTTCCCTTCATGGCTACAATAGGACTTCTCCCCGCTACCATAATATGAATAATCATAGGGAGTATTTTTAAAGGCCTAAACATAAAACGCATTCGCAGACTAATTTTACTAAGATAAAATCCACACCCATAACCATTAAAAAGACTAGTATTGAGAAGGGAAAGCCTAAACAAATTTGGGTTCGTAAAATTGATTTGGCCTTTGATGTTGATGATGCTCTTGAGTCTCTAGATGATGATAGTTCATTTGGAGAT